>BQNB010013894.1:0-43551 GCA_026074375.1 Tanacetum coccineum
AAGGTAACTAGGAGACATTAAGTACAAGGTTTAATTACCTTAAGATGTACATGTACTTAAGAGATTTTTAAGGGTTTTTACTAGTTGATTTAGTCCCTAGTGGATTATTAACACAAGGTTTTATTGAATTTTGTGTTTTAGGATAAAAAGTGGGTGTTGGTTTGAGTCTAGGTATTTTTAGGGCGTGTATAAATGTATTTTATTGCGAAACATAAGCCTTTTACGTGACCAATAAAAATAAAATACAAAAATTAAATAATTATATAACACTTGTTTGACGTAAACCTTAATTTATTTGGTGACCGTTTACGTTAAATGATTATTTCTAGTCTACGCGATTTAGCTTAAAAGTTAAATTAAAAGTAACGCGTATCGGACCAAAATAAATAGTGACGAATAATAGGAGTCGTAAAATGACCTGAAATTGAGAAGTGTTACATCATTCTCTAAAAAATCACAGTCTTTCTCTCTCAAAAGTTTCATTCATTTTTATTCATTATCATTCACATATTAAGATCTGTAATTGTAATAGAACAATTATCAATTAGATAATTGAGTTACACTTGATTAGCAGTGGTAACTTTGTTAGCTGACGTCGTGTTTTGGTAGTTATTTGTATTAAATTGAGATCTCTTGTTGGATTAGTTCTACTTTTTTCACTCGGGTTAAAGTTAACTCTTGTGGAGAGTTTTATATCGACAACACGACATAAAGATATGTTGACTAGGAAAAAGTAGTGATTTAAATTACTTTTAGAGCACTAGGTACCTAAAATGTGTTATCGTCGGTGTTACGGGAAAAGTGCTGATACATCAACATTTTTTCCCATAACACCAAAATCTACCACAACATCAAAACACCCCTCCCTCCATAACACCACTTTTTTGGTGTCATCGTGCACCCTAGACCCAACTAAAACACAAATACAATACATAAAAACAAAAACAAAAACAAAAACAAAAGCGGAAACAACCGGTCCACATTAGTTGGCAACGACAGCTCAGAACGGGACGACACGAGATCTGGTGTGAAAGTGGCGACACGAGATCTGGACGACACGAGATCTGGTGTGAAAACGCAAAGGAATAGCTAGGACATCGATTGCTCTTAGCATACTTATAAGGGAATATGTCACCAAATAGTAACTAAGTTTCACAAGTGTTCCAATTTGATACCTCAAACTTTAAACTAATCAGAAAAACCATTAAGTTTCAAAACTGTTCCATTCGTGTGTAATTTTCCAAAACTGGTGTGCTTAAAGTATTAATATATGCATTAACATGTTGTACATTAATTTTAGGGAATATGTCATCAAATAGTAACCAAGTTTCACAAATGTTCCAATTTAATACCTCAAACTTTAAACTAATAATAAAAACCATTAAAGCGTTCTAACATTGATCTTGACCTATGCTAGCTTTCCATTTTAGTATCAATAAGTAAACCTAGTTTCTTTTGATAACTAGGTTTGTAACTCGCTTTTGTCACGGAGCGCGAGACTAATTTTGCAATGGACCGATAACCCTATGGGCTATTTGCGTTAATTGTTTTTAATTTTTTTTACAAAAATAGTCCTTCAGGTTACCAGTTCGTTGTAAACTTAGTCATTAAGGACTAACTTTGCAGCGAACCGATAACCTGAAGGACTATTTTCGTAAAATTTTCAAAAATATATATTAAACTTCAACATTTTTTATAAAATCATACATGTGTCAGAAGCATTTCAATATTAGGCTCGTTTTTTTTGTAATTCAACGATCTTTTCAATGAGATATTTTTTTACGAATGAATCGATAGATATATGTTTCATATTTGATAAACAAAGTTTGTTTTATAAAAAAGTCGAAATGGGTAAAAGTTTAAAGTCGTTTTAATAACTTTTCGTATATTTTAGGGTGCGTTTTGTAATTTTTTTAACCTCGAATGTGGTGAATTTTTTTAATAATAAAAATGGCTCGTTTTCTCTAATAGTGAGGTTTAATACTATAGTTATAATATAATGTTCACTTTAGACGGTAGATAATATTGTATTTGTCCCAAAAATGAGGCAACGATATCTTACCTTTTGAGTTTTTTCATCGCTACTTATTATCAAATATATATCATGGAAAGAGCGTAACTATTATAGTAAAGTCTCTTTGGTTTGTCTATAAAGTTGAAAAAAATAAAAAGAGTCTAGTTAAATATTGTTATAGTTATATAAATGATATCTAAAATTGCCTAATAATGGAGAAACAGAATATGTTTATAAATCAAACATAAAAGTTTACACCTCAAAATAGAAAACCCGATATGTTTTCTTATCATTGACGTATGAAAGTATTTTCTATAGTAATCGATAATTGAGCAATATAATTTAGCTTGTCCATATTTTGCATCCAACACGTGGTGACCTCTTACATGTTTATTGTGGGTCTCCCCCACTATTTATACCCCCACAATTTCACCTTCTTAAAACACACACAAAACAATTCCCACTCACTTTCAAATTTTCTTACACTTAAAAGGAAGCTTTTAAAAATAGCTTCCCAAATATTGCATCAATGTCTCATGCTTCAATTTCTAGTAGTACACTTTGGGCTAACCCCAAAACCACATTCACTTCTATGCCAAAACCATCTTCTTCTATAAGAATTTCTTCTAGTAAGAAATCGAAACACATGATCAACTGCGTGCTTCAGTCGCATTCGATCACAAAATTTCCTAAGGAGTCGCCGTTTGAGTTCCCAAAATCAAAATTTCCGGACTCATGGAACATATTCCAAAAAATATCCGCTTTGGCATTGGATGCTGTTGAAACAAGTTTAATAAAACAAGAACAAAAGCACCCTTTGCCAAAGACAGCAAATCCGGATATCCAAATTTCAGGAAACTTTGCTCCAGTTCCTGAGCAACCTGTACGACACCATCTGTCTGTCCAGGGAACAATCCCTAGACACATAGATGGTGTCTACCTAAGAAATGGGGCCAACCCATTATTTGAGCCCATTTCTGGTCACCATTTATTTGATGGTGATGGCATGATTTACGCAGTAAAATTCGATCAAGGTGAAGCAAGCTACGCTTGTCGATTTACTGAGACACAAAGACTTGTTCAAGAACGTGCTATTGGAAAACCGGTTTTTCCTAAGGCAATTGGGGAGCTTCATGGTCACTCGGGTATAGCTAAGTTGTTATTGTTTTATGCTCGTGGATTATGTGGTTTGGTCGATCATAGTCAAGGCATTGGTGTTGCAAACGCGGGTTTGGTGTATTTCAATAATCGACTTTTAGCTATGTCTGAAGATGACTTGCCTTATGAAGTTAAGGTTACGTCTAATGGGGACTTGAAAACAGTTGGGAGGTACAATTTTGATGAGCAGCTAAAGTCGACTATGATAGCGCATCCTAAAGTTGACCCGGTATCGGGTGAACTTTTCGCGCTTAGTTACGATGTTGTAAAAAAGCCTTACTTGAAGTACTTTCGATTTTCACAAAATGGAGTGAAGTCGAAAGATGTGGCAATTAACTTGGGGAAACCTACTATGGTTCATGACTTCGCGATAACTGAAAACTACGTGGTGGTCCCTGATCACCAAGTAGTTTTCAAGTTGTCAGAAATGATTACAGGTGGGTCCCCTGTCGTGTATGATAAAGAAAAAGTGTCGCGGTTTGGTGTTCTTGATAAATATGCTGAAGATGGTTCGGGGATTAAATGGGTCGAAGTTCCTGACTGTTTTTGCTTTCATTTGTGGAATGCGTGGGAAGAGCCCGAAAATGATGAAGTTGTCGTGATTGGGTCGTGTATGACTCCCGCTGACTCGATTTTTAATGAAAGTAACGAGGAACTAAAAAGTGTTTTGTCGGAGATTCGGTTAAATTTGAAAACTGGGAAATCAACTCGTCGAGCAATAATTGCACCTGAAAACGACGTTAATTTGGAAGCTGGAATGGTGAATAAAAACCTTTTGGGACGAAAAACAAAATTCGCTTACCTAGCAATTGCCGAGCCATGGCCTAAAGTGTCTGGTTTCGCGAAAGTTGACTTGCAAACAGGTGAAACTAAAAAGTTCATTTACGGAGACAAGAAATATGGGGGCGAGCCTTTGTTTCTTCCTAGAGACCCAAATTCTGAAGCCGAAGATGATGGTCACATTTTAGCATTTGTCCACGACGAGAAGACATGGAAATCGGAGCTTCAAATTGTTAATGCAATGACATTAGAATTAGAGGCTGTCGTTAAGCTACCATCACGGGTTCCATATGGTTTCCATGGAACGTTTATAAGCGCGAAAGATCTAGCGACTCAAGCTTAAAAACAGTACATAGCAAAAGAAATTTTGCCAGAGGGATGGTTGGAGATACATCTCCGGAAAATTTCTTTTTTTGGGGAGTTTTTGTAAATTATAAATGCGTAGGGGTCTTTTTGGAGTTAGATAGTTTTTGAGGGGCCAGCTTGTAGCTTTTTGTTTGCGTATAAATTGAAGCTCAGCTTGGTGCCCTTATACCACTGGGTGGGTACAATCGCGATACTACTTATATAATAGCAGCTTGTTGTAAAGATTTACTATAATAATGTTTATAAAATGCTACTGGTACAAACTTTGTCAAAATTACACTTTTATCTCTTATCTTTTGTATTAGTGCATTTTACTACCTTTCATGTCTTAATACATGATTACATTGACAAACTCGACCGTTAAAAATATAAACCAACGTTATAACGGCTTATAAGTCCTGAATCCTAATCAAATACTTACTCCGTCTCAAACACTGGCGGAGACAAGAGAGGGGCGGGGTGGACACGAATTTTACTGTAAATATGATCATTTTTGCGCGCATGAGCTGAAAATAGGCATGAGCAATGTTAAGCATAGCTGAAAATAGGCATGAGCAATTATTTTCCACTTCTAATCAGTGTTGTAAAAATCGGCCTAGGCGGCCGATTAATCGGCGCCTAGGCGCTAGGCGAGGATTAACCGCCTTGATTTTCACTAATCGGTCTTATTAATCGTTTTGGTCAAAATCGGTCAAAATACCGATTAATCAGATAAAAATCGGCAAAATCGGGCATAAATCAGCCGAATTGGACAAAAATCGGCTAAATTGACCAACTCGGTTACGGATAGAAATCGGCCAAATCGAGGATAAATAGGCCAAATCAGACAAAAATCGGCTAAATCCGGAAAATCAGACATATATTTTCAAAATTTTATAATTTTATATATAAAAAGTCCAATCCGATTAATCTCCGCCTAACCGATTAATCGCTAGGCGGTACCCGACCGCCCAGCTAGCGCCTAGCGATTTTTGCAACCTTGCTTCTAATTGGTTTGCACTAGTTGACTGATTAAGACATTCATATTAAAAAGTGAAAAGGTACATAACAGATGTCCAATTTATTCTCCAATCGTTGATTCAAATTATTTTCTAATACTATCATCACTAATAAAATACTTTAAATATGTTACTGTATATGTTATATAATGATGTTGACACCTACAATTATTTTTTCTTATCGCGTTTTGTGCATAACGGCGCGAAATTCGTTACCAATAAATGATTTGGGCAATATTGGATTTATTTATTTAATAAAATTAGGAAAGCCGGAGGTAGGTAATAGCATATCAAACCAGAGTTCAAATTCGATTTTGTTATATTCCATAAACTACCAAATATTCTTTTCCTAACGTCCAACTTCATAAAATAATTATAGCAAATTTGATATATATAACGAATTTTCGATAAAGTTTGATGCACAAATTCGATAATAAAAATTAAATCACAAAATTTGCCTCTTGTGGGAATCGAACACTGAACCTGCAGGAAGCACTTGTTAGTGCACAAAACCATTGAGCTAGGAATACTTTTTGTGTTAAGATTTCCCAAATTTCGATATTACTATGAAAATTTCGGTAAGACCAGTTTCATCAAATTCGGAATAATAAAAAGAAACACAAAAACTGACACAAGACGCAATTTACCAACTGTAATAGCGCTCCGTAAGAATCTATCAAATTTGGAACATATGTCCTTTTCGATGTACTCACTTTTCTATAACAAATTTCGGTGTACTATGTAAGTATCAAATTTGGAAAAATAAAACACTTTAAAAAACACACTAGCTAGGATCGAACACAGGACCTTCCAATTAGCTAGAAACGCATAATTACAACTGAGCTAAACAGCTTTTTTTTACCTTTTAACAAATTTTACATTTAACCAATTTTTCGATTGTACTATGTTAACATACCAACTTCGACATAGTACAATTTTTTTGGTGGTATTGACAAACAATTTCGACAGTTTTTTTTTTTTTCTTTCTGGCAGTTTCGATTTGTACTTTTACTCAAATTTCGATATGACAGACTTTGCCACAGTTTATAAAATTTATCGATATTTCGGATAAACAAAATAACAGCACGACACCGAGACCGAAAGATGACTTTAAAGACACACTTTTAATGCTTAAAGTTACCGAAAAATTAAGAACTTTAGTGATCCGAAAATGAAAAACAACAAAGATGAGTTTTTCTTATTATAGTCTATTATAACAAAAAATTAGCCCCAATTCTCTCTCTACCCCCAATTCAAAAACCCTAATTGATGAACATCTTCTAACAAAGATGACTTTCAAACTCCACAAATTAACAATTTGTATTAGATGCATCTCTATAATCCTAGATGCCTTATAATGCATCATATTGTGTTTCATAGCTTTTAATTTAGATGCATATACGGTATTTTAGTTGCATTTCATGATTTCTTTAATTTTTTGGTCCTCTACATGTTGCCAAAATCTATGAATAATCAATTTGCTCCTTATACACATCAAATTAACTTTCAAAACTTTATATGGTGCTACTAGATGATAAAAATGCATCTAATGAAGTCGTTGCATCATTAAATGTGTGATTTTATCACTTCTCACACTTCTTATTTTAATTTATCTTCTCACTTAGACTCCTCTACTCTTATACTTACTATATATATATAATATATATATATAGATATATATATATATATATATTATATATAGAGTGAGAGAAAGAGAGAGTATAGAAATTAGAGAGAGAAAGGAAGGATGGTGGATTGCATAAACGTTTTCTCCCAATAAGTTATTTTCTCACTATTCTTCTAGAGAACGATCAATCCCCCGAGTCTTACCTATTACACACTACAACGATTAGGTACTCTGCCTAGGAGGATTGTAAAACTTCGGTGTTGCAATCCGTCACATCAATATGAATGATGATGCTACTACTAGAGTAGAGCATATTGAGAAAATAAACGAATGTGAAGAGAAGCAGTGGGTGATCAGGAGGTTATTGAACCTTCTAAGGAGGATAAGGATAGTTCGAAAGATAAGATTAGAATTGATCGTTAGGATGACAATGATGGAGTTGATAAGGGAGATGAACATGATTCTCGTTTACATTTAGAAGAGATTAGGCTGAAGAAAATTTAACACCAATAGTTCTATTAGGACCACCGAGTTAGACCAACTCTTTGATTTAAAATACTCTATAGGATTTCGTAAGAGATGTAGTAGATCTTAATGTTGGATCTTCACGAGGATCACCTGGAAATCTGACCAGTGTTAACATCACGCCAACACTGAAAGCCGGCCGAACGACTCAAGTATCATTTGTTGATATTATGATTAGTTCGCAAACGAATACTCTATGTGATTCCGGTTTGTTACATATTACCAAGCAAGAAATGGAATCAGCACAAGTACCTAAAATCAGACCAATAACATCACTAGTACCAGGACCAACTAACAGTACCAACAACATCAATAAAACCAACAACCAACAACAACTTAAACAACTACGGACACATACAACAACTCAAACACCATATGTAACGAAGTAACCAATACCACCATCATTTTCTATCCACTGGCGAACGCAACGCTTTGACAGTGTGCTCACATATCATACACATAGAACCTTCAACATAAAATCTTGTCACACTCAATCTAACACTCGCCATCAGGATAATCCCAAGCAACTGTATCCCGAGGGGGAGAATTAGGAACAACTCACGCTGCTACGATAACAAAATTAAAAACCTACATCATCAACAACCAAAACCAACAAAATATGTCAAACTACACCCGTCAATTGGTTCAGATCCGGAAGAAAATTTGGATGCTTGTGTGAAAGAAGATATTAGTGTCACATCAGGAGAGTTTATGGTTATCAGATATTAGTTAAAGGAGATATGGGTTATGAGGCATAAAGTGGGTCAGAGGATTAAGTAATGGAGACTTTAGAAGAGAATCCAACGGTTGACATGCTCGCAGAAGCTCTCTCTAAATAGTTTGAACAAGGTGAGTAACTGAGATATTTCTTCCATGAGGTCTTCAACAATTCATCTTCAAAATTAACTTTGGAATTGGAGGAAGAATATGTGTATATTGTACCAGGGTTTCACAAGTCATGAAGAAAGGCGATAGGCATATATACTGTGCTTTGTTAGATTCACTTTGAAGTCACTTGGTTATGAATATGGCTATAGGCATATGATACTGTGGCCATGTGATTAGAACTTGGTATCATCATTTAAAACTCCAATTCCCCAGGTTAATTGATTGATTCTGAAGAAAAAGAGTTTGTTGAAATCAAAGTCCCTCAAATGTGATCATGACTATTGAAGTTTTGAATCTATAAAAGGCGATGGTCAGTTTGAGGGAGCGATTGATCGCTTGGACTACACCTTAAAATATATGATTAATATAATAATATTTCAAATATTTAGTAAGAATAGTCTAAACAGAAGAATCATTGATTACGAGAAGTAGTATAGAGTTTCCCCGGGTCGTAATTAAATCACCAACGCGGCTTTGGAATGGTAAATTGTATACGATCGAAGGATTTGAGTTTGAATGGAAGGGAAGGAGTTTGGGAAGTTGAAAAAGTCAAATTTAAACAAGAACGGACTAAAAGTTTAAGAAAAAACTAGAAAAATGTATGAAATTAAGCTAGAAAAACGAAGGCCCAAATCCCGGACAAAGGGGGAAAAACTAAAAATCTTTAAAAATAAGCTACGAAGAAAATTTGCTTCTATAACTACTCTATGGACCAAATAACATAGAATGAAAAAGACTAGACCGAAAACGGTAGTTCGTTTGACAAAAACGAGTCAAAACAAAATCCCTCACCCGGGACCCGTTTTTAAACGATGAAAAGTTATTAAAAATGACCCTACGAAATATTTTTATATTTTCCTAAAAAATCTAGATGACAAAAGAAAATTTTATAAAAAAAAAGCAACCAATATTTTTTTGATAATTTTTGTATTTTTTAGTATTAAATAAATTTTATCTAAATAAAATTATAAAAAATATTAAACGTTTACAAAAAAATTCTGAAAAATTTTTAAAAATAACTTTACCACTATACGGGTCTACGAAATACCAAAACACCTCTCAGCTTAACAAATAAGCCGAAAATAAGCTTGGACAGCTTAGTGCTATTTGGGCAAAAATGTCGGATAAATATGTTTGCCCTTGAGTCTATAACGAAAAAGACCCAAGGGCGCAGTGGTTAAGTGTGTTGGTATAAAGGGGATGTATTGCTTGGTCCCGGGTTCGAGTCTTGCTCACCCGGACCAAGTATCTTCCCCTTTTATTTTATTTTTAAAAACTCTAGGGTAGAAATTGTAATAAACTAAACTAAAGGGTAGGCGGGCAAACTATTACCAATTTACACTTGTGTGAAAACGGGTAACCCTACACTATGAAAAATTGACAAAACAGACCCTACGCTTGTGGCTTATTTTTGCTTATTGAAAAAGTGAAAATGAGCTTAAACTCAAAACATGAAAGTTGTTAATACGCTTATTCTTAACAACTTTAATGAAAGCAACTAGAACTTTTATCCAAAAGAATAGATTAAAAAATAAGCTATAATTTTCGTACGTAGCTTAAGAAGCTTTAAGCTAAAAAAATGTTCGTCTTTTGCATCTTATGGTCTAATAAACTAAGCTAAGGTTTAAAATAAGCAAAAGGGAATTAAACTAACTTAAATAAGCTAAAAAGTCTAAAGGCTTAAGGCCTAATAAGCTGTGGGAAGCTTATTATGCCAGAAAAGCTTAAATAAGTTAAAGTGACTAAATAATAATGTTAAGCTAGGACAAGTAAGCTAGAAAAAGGAAATAAGCAAACTACACTATTAACTTAACTTGAAAAGCTTCTAGGAAACAATTTTTGAGCTTATGGAATAAGCTCAATAAGCAAAAGTGTGGCTTAAACCCACAACAGTACTAACTTGGAGGTTAGTACTGTTGGTGTAAATTTGGGCTTAAAAAGCTCAAAAAGCACAAGGAAAGGGGAATAAGCTCAACACAGCTTATCAAACTAACAAATTAAGCTGAAAGGGACACAATTGAGCTTATAAAATAAGCTCAATAAGCCAAGAAGAAAATTAAGCAGTCCCTCAGCCTAAGGGACTCAAAAACAGCCAAGAGGCATGTTTGGGCTTAAAAATAAGCACACAAATAAGCTTATCAAGGGCTGAGACTTTGAGGACTTAAACTAGAGCTTACAAGCTCTTAAAATAAGCCAAAAACTTGGACTTAAACTGGCTTAAAGGCCTCGTGAAACCATTAAGCCTAAGTTCCCCCTTTGACAGGGGAGCTTTAATCGGGAAGGACTCAGGGCTTTTTGACAGCTTAGTTTAAGCTGTCAAATACGCTCTAAAAGTACCAATATGCTCAAACTGGATTGAGTGCTCTATAGGCAAGGGGCTTGTGCACCATTGTGAGCTTTTGAAAATGCATTTTACTTGCTAATTTTGATTATGAAAAAGGTGTTTGGTATTTTTTACAAATTATGACAGTAATGTTTAAGTGAATTTGACCCCAAATGTCAAAAGGACAAAGAGCTTTGTGAAGCCCTCTTTTAACACACAAAGCACACACTTTTTTGATTTACAACTCAAACCCACGTGTGCTTAATCATATAAGCACTTATGTGGATTCTATAACTTAACATTTCAAAGAGGTTTTAGAAAACCTAGGAAAACAATTTTTCAACCAAAAATGTTTTAAAAACAGCTCAAGAGTGACTTAAAACTTGTGCTTAAATTGACCAAGTAACCATAACCCATGCCAAAACCCTTTTTGACCCGTTTTGGTCTTGTGCCAAACACCCCTTTATTTCAAAACTGTCAAACCAAAGTGGGATTAAAATCCATTTTTAAGCTAAAACTTAAAAAACCTTTTATCTACTGTCTACGTTTTTTAACCTATTTAAAGCTATTTTAAACTAAAAATACTAGTTATTAAGGACAATAAGCTAGTTCTCAGCTTAGCTTATCTACACATTTATGACAGGATTTGTGAGATAAGCTCGTATATACACAAAGTATCATGCATAAAGATTAAAAAACAGCCTAACTAATTAAGGCCTAAACTAATAGGTTAACAAATGTTGAAAGCAAATAAGCTAGTGACTAAGCTGCAAATTAAGCTTAGATGAAATTTAGAAAATGAAACTTGGATTTTTTGTTATGTCTTAGAACCAAGGCCATATTTCTGACGTGAGTGGCCTAAGAAAAACTGTTCCTAATGGCCCTTGCTTCTTCCCTCAAAAGCTCAATAAGCTCTTGGGAGCTTATTACTTCAAAAAGCTTCCAAAATGCACTCAAATGGACATTTATGAACTGAATTCCATTTAAAACAGTATGAAAGGGCTTATAACAAGTTTTGAGCTAAATTAGAGCTTATTGGCAAGAATAAGCTCTAATGAGCTTATTGAGAGCTTATTGAGTAAAAACGACTTAAATTTTCATTAAAACTGAAAATTTCAATTGCATAAAAGACATTAACATAAAAACACTTTAAACTACAATAAAAACTGAATTAAAACTTAATAAAACTTGAATACAACTTGGAATGAAAACTGAATATTTGCCACAATGGCTTACAAGGCTATTTATAGCCGAAAACTAAAACTAGGTCTTCTTTCTTCTTTCTCTTTGTTGTGCTTGTTTGTAGACACACAAACACAGGTGTGTTTGTTTTGTGAGAGTGTTCTAGCCCTTAATCTTGGCCCTTCAATCTTTAAAATCAATCTCGGCCATCGAATTTGGTCTTGGGGGGTGTGGGATTGCCAAGTTGGCATCTTTGTAGCTGGGAAAGGTAGTGGAGGAGGGGGGAGATGAATATCCATGGTGGTGGTGAAGATTCATGGGGTAAAAACGGGTATAAACACCCGTGAGTGTTTTTGGGGGGAAAAACTAGGCGGGAAAAGGAGTTGGAGTGTATAACAGAGTGTGAGTTTTACCATTTGGCAAAAATGGTCCCTCTAGGTTAATTGTTAATTTGCACACATGGTCCTTGTGGTTAAATAACTTTTGGGGACTTGGCAAAACAAGTCCCCAAGAGTTATTCAACTCTTTGCATCCATCGTCCTTGTGGTGTACAAGTTAGGGGGGTTGGCAGTTTTGCCCCCCCACTTGTTACTTTGAGTGAATTGCAAAATTAGCCCTTCTCTTTTCTTTTCCTCTTTTCTTCTTTATAAATAAGTTTAGGGTTTGGCAATTTCAGCCCCTAAACTTATATTTCTTGAACTTTGGCCCCGGGGTTGACTTGGGTTTTGACCAGTTGACTTTTCTGTTGACTTTTTGACTTGATTGACTTTCCGGCTTTGATTTGGCTTTGTCTTTCACAGTCTTTTCCATTCCGAGTCCAGTTTTGTCGTTTTGTCTTTGTTTTTCGTCCTTTTCTTGGTTATCCGTTCCTGCACAATACAATTAGC
Source organism: Tanacetum coccineum (assembly GCA_026074375.1). Taxonomy (NCBI): domain Eukaryota; kingdom Viridiplantae; phylum Streptophyta; class Magnoliopsida; order Asterales; family Asteraceae; genus Tanacetum; species Tanacetum coccineum. The sequence goes on from BQNB010013894.1 coordinate 12,749, forward strand.
AAAACAAGCATATCTTTGGCATTTTAAGTCCGTTTTTGATTATTTTAGCTCGTTTTTAAAGGTAAAGGGTATGTGTATTTAAGCACACTAACAGGGGGATAAGGTGTTATCGGGGTAATGGGTTTTTGTTAATAGTTGTTACCACATGATTGGGCCGTTTTCAAAATTAAGGGTCTTGGGCCATTTTGTATTGTCTTGGGCCCTTTTTTAAGCTTTAAGCTTAAAAGCTTAAGTCTTCTTTATGTTAAATAGGCTGACCCGGCCCATTAGATGGGTACGGGTTGGCCCATTTAACATTTCTTCGATATCGGCTTCGGTTTTGACTTTGACTTCTCGTTGTTGACTTTGACTTTGACTTTTTGACTTTGACTTGGACTTTGGCTTTTCACGCTCTTTTGTTCTGTGCTCGGTTTTGTCCGTTTTGCTTTGATTTTTTTTCTTTTCTTAGATATTCGTTACCTGCGCAATACAAATGCAAAACACACAAATACAAGCTATTCTTGGTATGTTTTTAGTATTTTAAGCACGTTTTCCTAGGTAAATGGTATGTGTAATTAAGCACATACCAAAATCCCCCATACTAAACTATTGTCGTGTCCTCACGCAATGCTACAAGTAAACACTTAAGAAAACTAAGAATCTCAATCCCCCTCGACTAATTACCTCGAAAAGTAGCTAAGTGTTCATCGAGGGGAATTAAAGAATCAATAGTTTAGAAAAGCCCCGTTTTGACCATTTTTAAATATTTACACTTATTCCTACACATATTTTTGTATTTTTCCTTTTTCTCATTTTTTTGTACTTTTCTTTTTAAGCAACTAACTAACATGTTTGACTTTCGTTATTTTCATAACCTTTAGGGTCACGGAATAAGACGCATTTCAATCCTAAAATGCCCCAAAAAGGATAAATTCATCGTTCCCGACTTTTCACTTGTCCCAAACCAAGCTTAAAACGAAATCACTGTTAAATATAAGTTAAGATGCTAACACTACTCATATTTGTAACTTGTGAACTTTTCACTCCCGACAATTATTATATCTTAGGTGAATGTGCTTATTTTCGATTTCATATATTGTCAAGTTTTGCAAAATTTCTTGTGCGTCACGTTCTACCCAAAAAAGTAATAGTTTAAAGCGAGATCATACCTGTAGCGACTTTAGTTATCGGACACATCCCAACCCTTGCGGCTAAAGTGACTAGGCTTCTTGCACCCAAAAGACTAGTATCAGGACTCACGGACCTTCGGTTTCAACACCCTTGGATTTCCCGTATATACATAAAATTACTTAAAATGTAATAGTCTTAGTTCAAAAGCATATTTTAATTTAAGAAAAAAAGATTTTCCCTATATTTATTAATTTACGTTTACTACACTTAATATAATTACACATCCATTAAACTAATGAAATCCTCGACCTTTTAGAAGGCTGCAACATCGGTTGTGAGCCGGCAAGATGCAACAAACTTTTATCAGTCTCGGATAATTACTATGTGCCTTATTTAGAAGACTGCAACATCGGTTGTGAGCCGGCAAGATGCAGTAAACTTTTATTAGCCCACAGTTTATAATTATTACTCATTTTTTTCATTTTTTCCATTTTTTTTACTTTATATTACCAAGATATAGAGAAAATTTCTTTTTAGAAAATTTAAGTATAAATTTGAACTAAAATTATTGATATCATCCATACTTCAAAAATTGTTGATTTAAGTTTAATTTTCAAAAAGAGCACGTATTATTAGTCCGGTTAGGAGCTTATGGGAGAAAAAGCCACAAACTACACTTATGAGCTCTTAAGATTTCCAACTAATCCTTGTTTAGCATCTAACTCATAATTAACTCTATCATTTTTTGTTCTTCGCAAATTTAAAATCTTTAATAAAAAGATCCGTGAATGCTTAGTCTAAAAGTTAAGGAACAAGCTAGAGCTCAACACGCTCGATCGAGTCAAAATTTATTCTTATTCTACCCAGCAGGAAAGTCAAAATTGTGACAAAACACTTATTTTATTTTTGAAAATTTTTAATTTTTTTAATTTTTTTGGTATTTTGGTGGTAAAAACGGGATTACATGAAAACAACGACTGCAGGCACAATCAAATCGATAGACCCCCTCCCCCATACTAGAACTGAACATTGTCCTTAATGTTTTAAGAAGGGTCTCTACGTAAATCTAAGGCCATTTATTAAGTATGCCAAAAGATAAACGTTAGTCGATTAGATTAGGATATCGGATTCCCAAAATGAAGCTGAGGATGTGAAGCTCGAGTGAAATGAAGGACAAAAACCAAGAGCACGAGAGTCTTCACAAATCCGGGCAATCCTGGGCATATAATCATAAAATACAAAACACGAGAAAGGAAGAGGCGAGCCTCCTCACAACACACTTATTCTTTACTACTACTGATATTATATTAGGATAAGCATGGGTTGTCACCCACAAAGCGCTTGTCTAAGGTCACTTAGCTTGACCCATCCCCGAATTCATTGGTCCTTGGGGAAGGTTTGGAGATCCGGGACAACCATATGTGGTATGTCCCCTCCAAAGTAATGCTTAAGTCTATGACCGTTCACCTTGAATTTTGGCCCGTTAGTTTGAGATAACTCGACGGTGCCATAAGGGTACACATGGGCAATGGTGAACGGTCCGGTCCAACGGGTTTTAAGTTTACCCGAGAAAATCTTCAATCAAGAATTAAAAAGAAGGCCTCGGTTACCAACGTTGAAAACATGGTTCTTGATTTTAGAGTCGTGGATCTTCTTTGTCTTCTCTTTGTAAATCAAAGAGTTCTCATAGGCTTGATCACGAAGTTCATTTAATTCATTGAGTTGAACTTTCCGGTGATCACCCGCGGACTTAAGGTCAAAGTTTGCATGCTTAGGGCCAATAGGCCTTTTTGCTCGAGCGCGAATCGGTGATGACATGCCTTTTCGTACACGAGCTTGTATGGAGTGCACCCGATGGGTGTTTTAAAAGCTGTATGGAAGGCCCAAAGTGCATCATCTAATTTATCCAACCAAGAGGCACAATTCTCGCCTAATGTCCTTTCCAAGATTCTTTTTAAACCAAGGTTGGAGACTTCCACTTGCCCACTAGTTTGTGGGGATATGACAGATAGCAAGGCGGTGAGTGAAACCATATCAGCAAGTACCTTTTGCGAACTTTGGTCATTGCTAAAAGTGCGTATGCGAGCATTAAATGTTAGCGGCAGGGAGTTCCAAACCGAGCAAAGAGAGATTTTAAAATTTTAACAACAACTCGGGCGTCGTTGGTGGGGAGCGCTTTTGCTTCAACCCATTTTGACAAGTAATCGACCGCCACGAGTATGTACTTGTTCCCTCGTGAAGACGGGAACGGCCCCATAAAATCGATACCCCAAACGTCAAAAATCTCGCAAACTTGGATGGCATTTTGGGGCATTTCATCTTTTTGCGAGATTTTCCCATGACGTTGACAAGAGTCACATGATTTGACTAAGTCATGGGCATCACGATAAATTGTGGGCCAATAAAAACCGGAGTCAAACACCTTTTTGGCGGTGTAGTTCGGGCCATGATGTCCCCCGGTGGGTCTATTGTGGCAAGCCTTAAGAATATCAATGGCTTCTTGGCCGTGAACACACCGCCGGATGACTTGATCCGCACAGATTTTAAACAAGAAGGGGTCGTCCCAAAAGTAATGCTTCACGTCTTTGAAGAATTTGTTCTTTTATTGGGACGACATCCCTTTAACAACAAAGTTTCCCGCATGGTAATTAGAAAATTGGCAAACCATGGGGTACTAGAATCACCACGAAAAGATATCATACTGAGTGTTTCGAGAGGAAACGTTTCATTTATTTCCTTTTTATCGAGCACACTTTGGTGAGGATTCTCTAATCGGGACAAATGGTCGGCGGCGAGGTTCTCGGCTCCTTTTTTTTATCACGGATGATGATATCAAATTCTTGAAGGAGGAGAACCCACCGGAGCAATCTCGGCTTTGCATCTTGTTTTGCAAAAAGATATTTTAGAGCCGAATGATCTGTATACACTATGCTTTTTGACAAGACTAAATAGGACTGGAATTTCTTAAAAGCATACACCACGACAAGTAATTCTTTCTCCGTCGTGGTGTAATGAGCTTGAGCATCAGTCATAGTTTTGCTTGCATAGTGTATAGGCTGAAAATGTTTTGTTTTTGTTGCCCCAAGACTGCACCTATTGCAAAATCACTCGCGTCACACATGAGCTCAAAAGGTAGGTCCCAATCGGGGGCAACTAATATTGGTGCTTCGGTTAATTTTTTCTTAAGTTTTTGAAAAGCTTCAATACACTCTTTGGAGAAGAAGAACGAAGTATCTTTTTCAAGAAGACAGGTTATCAGCCAGGCTATTTTCGAGAAATCTTAAATAAATCTACGATAAAACCCGACGTGACCAAGAAAACACCAAATTCCTTTGACGGTGGTGGGATGAGGTAGCTTAGCAATAACATCAACTTTAGCCTTATCAACCTCAATCCCGTTCTTGGAAATCTTATGGCCAAGGACAATTCCTTCCTTGACCATAAAGTGACTCTTTTCCTAATTTAAAACAAGATTAGTGTCTTCACACCTTTGGAGCATCTTGTCCAAATGGGAGAGGCAAGTTTCGAATGAATTCCCAAAGACCGAAAAGTCGTCCATAAAGACTTCCATCGTTTTTTCGATCATATCATGAAAGATAGCCATCATACACCTTTGAAACGTGCCCGGTCATTGCATAAGCCGAAAGGCATGCGACGATAGGCGAACGTTCCATAAGGACACGTGAATGTAGTTTTTTCTTGATCTTGAGGGTCGATGGGAATTTGAAAGTAACCCGAGAAACCATCGAGAAAACAATAGTAATCGTTTCCCGTTAGTCTCTCAAACATTTGGTCCATAAACGGTAATGGAAAGTGGTCTTTACGGGTGGCGTCATTTAACTTTCGGTAGTCAATGCATACACGCCATCCCGTAACCAATCGAGTAGGTATCAATTCGTTTTCCTCATTTGTTACCACGGTAATGCCTCCCTTCTTAGGGACACAATGAACCGGGCTTACCCATGGGCTGTCAGAGATAGGGTAAATTAACCCGGCATCAAGAAGTTTGATAACTTCTTGCTTAATAACCTCATGAATTTTGGGGTTAACCCTTCTCTAATTTTAGACAGCAGGTTTGGCATTTTCTTCCATCAAAATCTTATGGGTACAAAACTGTGGATCTATCCCCTTAATATCAGAAATCTTCCAAGCTATGGCATGTTTATGTGACTTAAGAACCTTGATTAGGGCGGTCTTATCCTCATCCTTTAAGTTTTTAGCGATTATGATGGGTAATTTGTCATTACCCTCCAAAAACACATACTTAAGATGGGATGGTAAGTCTTTGAGTTCTAGGTCGGGTGGATCTTCACATGAAGATTTAATCTTTTCGGGCACATTAATTTCACAAACTGGTAATGGAGGGAGATTTAGGCCACTATTGATCACACTTAATAATTCCTTAAGGTAAAGGGTATCTCCCTCCGAATCATAGATAGAGTCATCAATTTCCGATGAAATTGGTTCATCTTCAATAGCTAGGAAAGCATCGGTTTCCTCAAGAAGAAAATCACTATCCCCGAAGGGAGTGAGGGTAGGAGAAGAGGTAGAAACAATTGGTTCCGAAGTTGGGGTGGGATTGCCACTCTTGGAAGTATCCGAGAATCCAAGTACTTCTTGAGCATACTCCTCACAAGCTACATCAATGACATCGATTCGTTTAACCGATTCAATGATGTTGTAGGAGAATGTCTTAGTATCACCAACTTTGAATGTTATGGATTGGTCATCATGTCGAAGGGTCATTTGTTCACCGTGAACATCAATCAAAGCTCGTGCCGTCCTCAAGAAGGGTCTCCCGAGAATCAAAGGAACCCGAGGATCGGCAATATAGTCAACCACTACGAAGTCGGCCGGAAAGAAAAATGTTCCAACTTTCACGAAAACATCCTCGGCTATGCCGGTTGGAGTAGAAATCGTTCGGTCGGCAAGTTCAAGTATCATTCGGGTTTTGGTCAAATCCGGGAGATTTAGCTCTTTCCATATGGAGAGAGGCATTAGGTTGATGCTTGCACCGAGATCGGCCAAGGCTAAGCATTCATCCATCTCCGGAAAATCACACGGTATAAGAAATCTACCGGGGTCTCCAAGTTTTTCGGGAAACTTTTTGAGGATAACCGCCGAGCAATTTTCATTTACCGAATCTTGATTAAGTCATTTATCTTATCTTTCTTATGTGAAGCTTCCTTATACGTTGGTGCAATTTTGGTGGCATGTGTAGTGAGTGCATCTGCGGAAGCTTAGCTTGAAGTGGAGATTCTAAAAAATTTCCATAAATTTCAAAGCTAAATGATCGTCTTTTTCACGAAGCTTCTCCTTGTTAATCCTTGAAGGATAAGTTATGGTCGGTTTAGTCTTTGGAGCAACAATGGGTTCATCATTTTGGGTCTGGACCTCCGGAGGTTGGATGTTTTCGGTGCTTGGTTGCACAATATCCTTTGTCACCTCAGGTTTGTGTTCAATCCACTTAGGTAGAGAATGAAGGCGGAGGGAATTGAAGGTCCAAATAGAAACTCCACTTCGGGTTTGATGATGGCTTCATATAACTCTGAGTTAGCAATGGTGTTGCTAGGAAGAGAACCCGAGCCCGAAGTAGAGGCGGTATTGGCATTCATGAATTTGGTAAGCATGTCCGTTAAATTGTAACACCCCCATTTTTACAATATAGCAGTGGAAGCTATTCTTGGGGTACTTACTTCAGGGATTCATTCAAAATCATAATCACTTAAAACAACTTTAAAAGAGATGTTGTTGGAAAATTTTAGTTATCATTCATTATAATCAGAGTTTTTACAAAATGCAGGTCCCAAAATCTAAAACATTATGTTTGAATGATAACAGTTCAGCCATCTTCGAGTCCATGCCACTCCGTACCGCAACTTGCTCAATTACCTGAGATAAACATGCTAAAAAGGGTCAACACAAATTGAAGTGAAATTATAGGTTGTAAATGTATTAATTGTATAAACACAATTATTATGAAAATGATATTGTTATGATCTTGGGTCATGTTATTATATACCCGTTATTAGTAATAACTCGCAATAATCTTTTGTTAACAATGGTATTATCCCGTTATTGCCTTGTTTGGTCTGATTGGTCTTGTTCTCGTGTCATCATACAAAGTCAATTTAACGACTTGAAGTGCTCCATAATATCATCATATTAACATCCAAGTCAATTGAATCGCTCGAAAGTATATTTAACGTCTTGTAGGATTATTACTCTGTCATTTATATCCAAAAGTACATTAAATGAATCGTAAGTCAAATTTTAATGACTTGTTGGATTTATGAAAATCACATTAATTCCAAAAGTCAATTATAAACGAACTCGAAGTCAAATTTAATGACTTGTAGGATCTATGATACTAACAGATTAATATCCATAGTCAATTTAATGACTTGAAGTCAAATTTAACGACTTGTAGGATTTATAACTTAGACATTGATTGTAATGATAATTCAGATAGCGTTATAGTCTGGTAAAACACTTGGTATCCGTACTTATAGCACTGTATCCCCTTAGTGTTTATGAAATAATTAAAGATATTAAAAAGTGAGCTATGACACTTACTAAGTCATGAAAAGTAATAACAATTGTTTAAGATAAAAGAGTAAGTAAAGAGTTTGTAAACGAAGCATGTATCCCCGTCGCGGTTTATTAAAAACATGTATAATTAAGTAGGCGAGGTTATGAACTTCATTAGTCTTTGAAAAGGTATTAACTTTGTTATAAGGATAAATGAGTATGTAATAGAGTTGTAACAAGCATGTATCCCCTTTGCGGGTTTATAAAACATGTAAATAAGTAAAGGCTGAGGTTTATGAACTTCACCTGATAGGTTGATGTCATTTAATTATCTGAAATGAAAAGCTGAGACTTATCACAATCTTAACCAGGGCTGGTTTGATATAGTAAATGATTAGTAATCAGCCCATACATACGCTATCTGTGTAAAATATGTTTGAAAAGGGGGGGGGGTCTTTGGGAAGATTGTACTCTAGAACTTTTGTTTTAAGAGTTATGTTGTTTGATTGAAGAGTTTGGAATTTGTATCACCGTTTCGGGCCTATTCTTAATTCAGAATTCATTCAGAAAACATTTGAGGATTAATAAAATTGCTAGGGCACTTTTAAAAATTCGTTAAACCCAACTACGCAGTCGAACGTTTTACAGATGAAAACTCCTTATATGAATGCTACCTAGTATTGTGATACGATTATAAAGGTTTTTTAAAGCGTTTTAATTAATATTTGGAAAATGTTAAGCACGAGTAGTGTTAATGTAAAGTTATATCTTGTAATGTTTTGAAATGTGTTTTTATATTTTTCAAATTGTTACATTTTAGACCTTGAGTTAGAAAAGGTGGCACAATAATATAACATTGCTACTGAATTGAATTTATTCAAGGAGGTAACATCCTTTATAGGTTAAAGGGTTAGTATACTAAGGTACAACGATCCTACAATCCCTATAGTTATAAATTTGATAAAATGACAATTTTAGTCCTTTTAGTTATAAGTTTTCGAAAGTTACGATATATACCCCTTACATGGATTATAATTACAAAACATGTCCAAATTGCCATGCAAGCTTATTTTAATATTTCAAAAGATATTTATAGGTTATAATAAACTAAAATATGAAGATTTAATGCAACACAAGTTTAAAATAACGATTCGTTAAGCTAGGAAGCAAAACGGGTCGGATTAGGGTTTTAAAACGTAAACGCGCAGGTTTTAAGTTCAAATTCCTTCAATAATTAATAAAGTGGTTATTTTAACATTTTTTAAGCATGCTAGGATAGATTATAACAATATTTAACCATTATAACATTTAGTTTTAAGAAAAACATAAAATTAGGGTTTCGGGTGTACGGTTTTAGATCAAAATAGAAAATGAGCATGAATTGAGTTATGAAACTTTAACAAGAGCATATTTAGGATCATATGAACATTATAAAAGTGTAGAAGAAGAAGTAGAACATCCAGAACCTGGGTTTGAGCTTCAAGGAGCAAAAATGGTGGAAATGGGTCGTTTCGGGTAGTATTTCCACTCGTACGCCTTGTATCTTGTTCCCGGGGCTTCAAATCTTCAAAGCTTTGCTTGAATGATGTTCTTAGATGATCTTAGGATCATATGGATCAGAGAATGTTTGCTCAATTGGGTTATAGAAAGAAGAGATGGGGGATGCTTTGAAATGAAGAGTTATGGGTTCTATTTATAAGCGAATGAAGTCTTGGTGACTAAGGGAGCTTTGCAATCTGAGGTTGGACACTTGGACATGCTAGAGAATGAGGTGGGGAGGCTATGTGATGAGTATGCATGGTGGAAACTAACTAGAAGGTGTTGGAACACCCATGTGCTTGCCGCGGCTGCCATAGGCACAAAAGGGGAGATGTGGAGCCTTAATCAACCAAGAAATGGTACAAGGAGCTTAGTAAGCTGCTTAAGGGAGTAGAGGTGCTTTTCATTGAGGATTTTGTGCAAATAAAATTGTCAAAACGAGTCAAATATGCAAGAAATAGGGTTGCGGGTCCAAAAGGTTCGGTTAGGGTTTTCTTTGTGTTTTCAAGCTTCTAATTCTTGCACATTGTTGTTATAAGCATGGATTAATGATTACAAGGCTTGTAATATGAGTTATTATCAGAATTTGATAAGTGGTTTGGGTTAAAATGGGTCGAAAATGAGTTAACAAGGTCGCGGGTTATTTTAGGGCACGTATAGGTTCATTAGGGTTTTCAAGGCTTATAACTTTTGTACATTGCTAGGAAAATGATATATGATGGATTGTAAACTCATTTTATGAGTTTACAATGGCACTTGATTGGTTGTTGGAGGTTTAAATGGTTAAAAACGAGTAAACGGGTCAAATGTTCCATTTTGGTACGTTTAGGGTTTCTTGGATTCATTTTGTGTATAATTGAGATGAAATGATGAAATGATGATTGTATATGATTAGTAATGTTGTAAATTAAGTTATTACAACTTATTTGAGGGTTGGTTGAGGTTTATGATGGATAAAAACCAAGAAACGGGTCATGGTTTAGAAATTAGCTTGGTTTAGGGTATCTGACTTTTGAATTAAGGTTTTGAGTGTAAAAAGATGTATGAAAGCTTAGGAATAGAATAATTAGGGTTTACACATTGTATATTAAGTATAGTAGCTTGTACACAAGTGGTGATGAAGAAACTAGAATGAAAACAGAGGTAAAACGGCTATTTTGGAGATCGAGCATTATTGATTTGTACATTATGTATTAAAGACTTGTACCTTTATTTGGAGAGAATGTATATTTATATGAGATGTTATGTTACTTGTATATATGCTTTAGTAGCTTGTATATTCACTTCAGATATTAACCCTTCATAGAATTAGGGTTTAGAGGTATATGATAACGGTTTAAAGCCCGTTTTAATATAACGTTACGAATGGTACATTATAGGAATAATGTACTTTGTAATAAGGATATTAAGATATTGACTTGACATGTTATGATGTTTGCTTGACATATATGAAGACAGGATTGCCATAAATAGGTTGCGTGAGCTCGTCTACTTTAGTTATGCAAGTTACATTGCATACTGAGATATTGGCAATGCAACTAATGTAATTAAGCGAAAAATTTCCCCATACAATTGTGATAATAGAAAAATAGGTTTTGTATTTGATGAAAATTCTTGGGTTGTTATACCTTCACCTTGGTAGTTGTAGCATTTAACAACTCTTGCCTATCCACTTCTAGTATTTCCCCCTTGAAATAGTAGCATTGCTCTTATAAGTAGTACCAGAATAATTTTGCCTTTGTCTTCCCTAAACTTGTTGCACTGTAACCCTGCCATCTTGAATAGTGGCTTGGTTTCTTGGATTAGAGGAGGTTCTGAGTTGATTATTGGTAGAAAGGAACCTAAAAGACGCTACAACTATTAGAAAAGCCATTGCTTATTGAGACAAGCAATCAGATCATCTCCAGGAGAAAATACAGGAACAACAAAACCAGAGTCTTTAAACGGTAACTCAGTCATAAGTTGTGTAGGAGCTTGAGGTGATTGATAAGAAACTTATGGAACAGTTGAGGTTTGATGATTCATTTAAGACTGAAATGTATGTGATGGTGGAGTAGAGGAATGATTGAATTGAGTTTGTGATGGATAATGAGATGAGTAATGTTGATTGGGTTGAATTGATCCATATTGTGATGGTGAAAACTATTGTTGAAGTTGAGAATTGTTGTAAGATGATTGATAAGGGTTAAAGTATGGCTGTGTCATCTGCTGATTTGCAACGAATGCAAGTGGATCTTGATTGCGTTCACGCATAATACGGACTTCATTTGCATAGAGTTCGTGTTGTTTAAGATATGCATGAAGTTGATCAAAGTTGGAGGTATGTAAATCCTTAACAAAGCTTGACATCAGTCACAAACTTACTCCATTCAGGTGGAAGACTATTTAAGAACTTAGTATTAACTTGAAATTGCTCCATTTTCATTTTGCAGATGTTCATATCGTTAATCAACTAAGTAAATCTCAAGTAATACGTGTGAAGTGATTCCCCCTTAATGTGAGTAAACTTATCAAATGTATCGTACAGCTTACACTCTCTTTACTGCTTAGTTAAAGAGATACCTTGCATTAGTAACTGAACTCTCTCCCATAAATCTTTAGCAACTCTAGATATTCACTATGAATAGATAACAGCAGGAAGACCATGAGAAATGAATTGGGTATCTTCATATCACAATCAGCTTGAATTTTCTCAGCAGCAGACAATTTAGCATATTTCTTAGTTCTGATCACACCGTTCTCTTCAATCATATGCCAAATGAGTGGACCATGTTCAACTGATTCAAGTATCATTCGTTTGTGCTCTCTATTTTGCATGTATAATTCAATTGGACTTTTCCAAGAATCATACAGGTCTTTGTCTAACATAGGTGGACGGTTGTCAACACCGAAGAGTATCATGTACACAGCAAGAGTATTCTTTTATCGAAGTGAAATTATTGAATCCATTTCAATTACAATGTGAAAAGATTAAGATAATCATACAGTGACTAGAGGTTGTTATGTTAAAGTGAGTTTTGATTAATGAAGTTGAGTCTGTCGGAATACATGGGATTTTACAATTCTTGATAAAACCGGGAAAATTAAGTTTTCACGGGAATTTAACAATACAAATAACAACCAAGAATAATTCACTTGATAAACACAGTATAGTTGTGGAAAACTAGAAGGGGGGTTTGAATATTTTAATCCGCTTTTTAATTTAAGGTTGTAAAGTAAATGTTTGTAAAACTTAGATTCGACTTTTTGTGAATTCAATGCTTGCACAATATGAACAATATAAGTATAGGAAATGATAAAATAAGACAAGAGATAAGAGTAAGAACAATCAAACCACAACGCGAGGATTTATAGTGGTTCGGTAACGAAGCACCTCTTTGCCCTACTCCACTCCCTGAGCACCAAACTCGAGAGTTTTCTTCACTATGTCAACAAACTCCCTTATGGCGGAGAAAACCGTACACAACGTTGCTTACACCGATTTACGACACAAAGCTAAATGTTGAGTTCTAATTTCAGCTGGAACCAATCTAACACAACACAACTTCACGACTTCACAACTTCTTCATAACTTCAAGACTTTTTTACAACTTCACAACTTCACAACTTCTTCATAACTTCAAGACTTTACTTCACCACACTACTTATATCACAACTATCTAACACTACTTGGTAAGATCACCATGATCTAACTATACTTACAAAGATCGCCAAGATCTAGCTACTACACATAACTATAAGATATACAATTGATTTACAAATATGTGATATGAATGCAACAATATTGCTATGCACACTAAGGTGTAATACTTCTTCACTTGATGATGATAGTATTATTCTCTTGCACTTGAGGAATTAGGCTTGGATCACTTGGAAACAAAGCTTTATGATTAAATGATCAAAGGATTTTAGAGAGGATATGTGGGCTGTTTTGAGCAGAAAGAATGAGTACAAAAGGTGAGAAAATATTATGGAAAATTCTAGTATTTATAGAACAAGCTGGGGGAGCGTCTACCTAGGGGTGGTCCCCTTAAATAGGTGGGCGGTCACCCTTAATTTTAAGGGGCCACCATGTATTTAAGTGGTGCCGCCCTAGGCTAGGGCTTCCAGTTTGTCTTTGGTGTAGGGGTATTTTTTTGAATGTTTCTAGCCGTTTTTAGGTCTGAAAATTTGAATATCAAAATTGTTTATTTGAATAAAACATTTCTTTTAATTGTATGAAATGTTTTGTAATGTTATAAAAAATTTTACAACATTTATAAAAACTTGTGAGTGTTGACTAAAAGTTCCTTGATTATAAATGCATTAAGCATTTATTTATCATACCTTTAAGTGATGTTACTTGATGAAATGAAAATTTACTACTAATTACTTTGTTTACGGTTAATTTTAAGTTGAACGTTTTATATTTTAAGATTTATCACAACGTAAAGATGTGAAAAAAATATATTAATGTTTTTAGGCAATATATTTTATCACATAAGTTCTCTTGAAAAATGTATAAATCGCCCCTTAGCAAATAAATCGACCCTGCAAAAATATTATTAATGATAAGGGTTCATGTAACCTTATCAGGATTCCTTATTATGTGATTAGGATAGTTTTGTCTACCTTGGTCTCTCCTAGGTTGAGGTGTTCTAGACCGAGGACGAGGACTATTAGTCTTTCTTGGAGGTGGAGTTTTAGACCTCATTGTGGGTTTAGTAAATCTGACTCCGGGTTTTAAGGAGGGTTTGTAAAAGTGTTTTACTTCATCATCGCTTGCAATAGGAATTTTAGTATTGTTTATAAGTATAAATTTTGGTTTTGAATTTGATTCTATCAATTTTTCTTTCGACTCGACTTCTTGGGCTTTTACAAACTTTACTTGTTTGGTTTCGCTAGGTGACCCTTTGGTAAAATTAAAACCTAACCCGGATTTATCTCCGAAAGTTTTTTGAGAACTTATTATTTTCTTAAGTGAGTGACTAACTATCATTAAATTGGGATTATTAGCCTAGATGTTTCTTTTAAGCTTCTCATTTTTCAAGCTAAGTCTTGACATAATTACATACTTCAATTACTTCCTTACCTTTTTCTAACATAGATAGTTTAACTTGTTTAATCTATAGTTGTGTTGTTTCTTTTTTTGTGTTGTGTTGGGTGTGTTTTTTTGGGTGGGTTTTTGTGGGTTTTGGGGGGGGGGGGGGGGGGGGGGGGGGGGGGGGGGGGGGGGGGGGGGGGGGGGGGGGGGGGGGGGGGGGGGTGGGGGGGGGGGGGGGGGGGGGGGGTTTTTCTTCATTTTCTAATTCTATTTTAGCTTGTTTTTAGCGTTTTATTTTAGCCATGACTTTTAGTCCTAATTGCTAGTCACTATATTCATATCAAGTCATTTTCATCTAGTGATGATTGTCCATCACTAAGTATTACGGTTTCGAAAGTACCTCATTTGAAGCTTTAACCATAAGACACTTTTCGTCATTTGTCTTTTCCTCTTCATCTTCGTCGCTATCACTCTAAGATCCTCCAACAAACGCCTTTTGATTTTGATATCTTGATTGTTTCGGACATTCTCCGATGAGATGATTTGGATATCATTGGAAACTTTCTGTTTCAAAGATTAGCAACGGGAAAAGAACTCAAAGATCTAGTGCATTTTTAGCTTATTATTGGGGAAACACCTTTGCTATGGCTGAAAAGGATAGACCCTTAAATACCCTAAATGACCAAGACATGAATCTATTTCTTAAAGATGTTAGTGTCGGCCGAAGGTTTTGGGAAAGCTTAGTGTGCTTAGACCCTACTAAGAAAGGTTGGATAATGGATGAGGTAATTAGATCAACGATTCCTTATTAATATCATGTCCAAAATTATTTATATTGAATGTTAATTACACTAATATTCTTTGAATGTCTTTTTACAGCACGTAGAGTTGTGGGTCAATTACATGTGGCATTTTAGACCCTATGACGCTGATTGGGCCATGGTTGGTCCTTACTTTGTCTAACTTCTCCTTCAAGACTCGATCCCCTTGTGGTATACTGATGGCAGTTTGTACAAAGTCTCGTGGTCCGATGTTGAAGAGGTACCTTTATTAAATAAAAGCCGCAAAACCATTTCCAAATTTGTAGGTTTTTATGCCTATTAATGAAACGGACCAACACTGGTGTCTTGCACACTTGCACATTAGGA
Source organism: Tanacetum coccineum (assembly GCA_026074375.1). Lineage (NCBI taxonomy): Eukaryota > Viridiplantae > Streptophyta > Magnoliopsida > Asterales > Asteraceae > Tanacetum > Tanacetum coccineum. Next base: position 28,100 of record BQNB010013894.1, read on the forward strand.
CATGATTGGTTACTTTCTATGACAGCGGTCTAACCTATGACCCGGAATGGCGTGAATGGTATATCAGTATGAGAGAATGTTTAAAGGTAACACTATACAATCCTAATTAACTACAATTTATATTGTTCCAGTATGAGGTTTTTATGGTATAAACTTTATATAAGTTACGTTAGGATAATAAAAAAGTACCTCACAAATAATGTCTACATTAAATATTGTTTAACAACAGTCGAACAAATTCCTCTATTTAAGGCCATTTCTAATACTTCCTTCATATCAACTATACCTTCTATACTAGATTCTTATTCAAAACAAAAGATGTCTGACTACTTACCTGTGGAAAACTAGAAGGGGGGTTGAATAGTTTTACCGCTTTTTAATTTAACGTTTATGTTTGTTTGTAAAACTTATATTCGACTTTTTGTGAATTCAATGCTTGCACAATATGAACAATATAAGTATAAGAAATGATAAAATAAGACAAGAGATAAAAGTAAGAACAATCAAACCACAACGCGAGGATTTATAGTGGTTCGGTAATGAAGCACCTCTTCGCCCTACTCCACTCCTCGAGCACCAAACTCGAGAGTTTTCTTTACTATGTCAACAAACTCCCTTATGGCGGAGAAAACCATACACAACGTTGCTTACACCGATTTACGACACAAAGCTAAATGTCGAGTTCTAATTTTAGCTAGAACCAATCTAACACAACACAACTTCACGACTTGTTCACGACTTTACAACTTCTTCACAACTTCACAACTTTACAACTTTATGACTTCACTTCACCACACTACTTATATCATAACTATCTAACACTACTTGGTAAGATCACCACGATCAAACTATACTTATAAAGATCGCCACGATCTAGCTACTACACACAAATACAAGATATACAATTGATTTACAAATATGTGATATGAATGCAACAATATTGCTATGTACACTAAGGTGTAATACTTCTTCACTTGATGATGGAAGTATTCTTCTCTTGCACTTGAGGAATTAGGCTTGGATCACTTGGAAACAAAGCTTTATGATTAAATGATCAAAGGATTTTAGAGAGGATATGTGAGCTGTTTTGAGCAGAAAGAATGAGTGCAAAAAGTGAGAAAATATTAGGGAAAAGTCCAGTATTTATAGGACAAGCTGGGGGAGCATCTACCTAGGGGCGGTCCCCTTAAATAGGTGGGCGGTCCCCTTAATTTTAAGGGGGCCTCCCATGTATTTAAGGCGGCCGCCCTAGGCTAGGGCCTTCCCAGTTTGTCTTTTGTGTAGGGGGAATTTTCTAGAACTTTTCTAGCCGTTTTAGGTCAGAAAATTTGAATTTCAAAATATTTATTTTGAATAAAACATTTCTTTTTATTGTAGAAAATGTTTTGTAATGTTTATAAAATGTTTACAACATTTTATAAAAGTTTGAGGTTGAATAAAAATTTCCTTTGATCATAAAATGCATTAAGCATTTATTTATTCATACCTTTAAGTGATGTAATTGTTGAAATGAGAATTTACTACTAATTACTTGTTTATGTTTAATTTTACGTTGAACATTTTTATATTTTGGGATTATCAAAACGTAAAGATGTGAAAAAATATTATTAATGTTTTTAGGCATTATATTTTATCAACATATAGTTCTCCTTGAAAAATGTATAAATCGCCCTTGCAAATAATACATATAAATCGCCTTCATAAAAGTGTATAAATCGCCTTTGTAAACGAACGTATAAATCGCCTTCACATAAAACGTATAAATCTCCTTTGTAATGAAAATGTATAAATCGCCTTCACTAAAAAAATGTATATATCGCCTTTGTAAAGAAATGTATAAATCGCCTTCACAAGAAACGTATAAATTGCTTTAAGACTTTCGTATAAATCGCCTGACTAAACGATATGTATAATTCGCCTTTGTAAACGTATAAATCGCCTGAGGAAAAAAAATTACGTATAATTCGCCTTTATAAACGTATAAATCACCTGAAGGAAAAATACGTATAATTCGCCTATGTGTATAATTCGCCCAACAGTGTTCAAAACTCAAAAATCAAAAATCCTAAAAAGACTCACTTTTTGACGTTTTTACCTGATTTTTCTTGTACTTCTTACCTATCTAAGACTATTAGAACCTTAAAAATACAAACTTTAACATTTTTGACACGAAAAATTTGAAATCAAGATTCTTGGTACAAAACCCTCTTTTTAACCAAAAAGACTAAAAAAGATGATATTTTTTATGGTTTTTGAAAGATTTTCTTGTACTTCTAGTCTATACTAAGATAACTAAGAAAGAAAGTTAAAAGCTTTATGGTTTTTAAACCCTCAAAAAGTGAAAACTTTATGATGGATTTGAACCAAAATACACGAATAAAAATGAGTAACAAACACACACAAAACCTTCACAAACACCCCATTGCTCTTGATACCAATTGAAAGAAACTTAGATCTGGTGGTCTTTGTAACTCAAAGATGGAGATAGAAATTTTTAGAGAGAGAGAGAGTTGAGGGAGAAACTAGTATGTGTAAAATATAAAGGAAAGTGAAATGATACAAAAGCCTCAACCCCTTTATGGAAGCCATAGAGGGGTATTTATACCACCACATATTACATAAGAATCCTATATTGACTAAAATAGTCCCATTGTGTGGTGATATGGTTAACAATGGTAATTCCGTAAATGTCGTCACATAAAGTGAATTCTTAACAATCTTCCCCCACGGGACGATATACTGAATTACTTACAATATTTCCTAACAAGTACATAATTATTAAGAACAAGAACTTCCATGAAGCTTCCAATGCTGATGATGTCTTCTGTGGTCTTCGACTTCAAGTCTGCACTCCATCATACATCATCTGTGTAGTACCTTGTAGGAGAAATATTATAATAGGTATGAACTAAGTAACCTATACACTTCTGGTTAAAGAGAAGCTTCTGAATTAGCTTCCCCCTAATTCATGCCACATGTTCATCATTTAGAAGCTTTCAAAGCTTTCCCCCAAACTAGCAATCATCTCTTGAGCAGTTTCAAAGCTTTCTTATAAGCTTAGAATAATTAAGTGGACAGCGGAATTAGTATGATACCACATTAAATATTACTGCTTCTTTAAGAATAAGCTCAGTGATTGATCGTTCGGGGAAAACATTAACATGATCATCAACGTATCTTCTCACGCTTGAATAATTCTTCTCACAACACTTCCCTCTGGAAATTCAAATAATGCATACTACCTTTCACAAGATATCACTTCCGCCATGTGGTTGAAGAAATGCACCCAAAATCCATAAGTTAAAGCTCTGATTATCTCTGCGGTTATGACATTAGTCTTTCCGGCATTTCCCAATGAAAAGATTTTCAAGAAAGATGACTTACACAAGCTTTCAAGAAGAAGAAAGGCAATTGCGGCTCAAGGATATGTCTTCCTTCTCCCTTGCTGGTTTCGATACCTTGGAATCAGCAAAACCATGTATGCACATATACTTGAATACTTGTGGGAAGAATAAATTAGCTCAAATCAATCCCGTGAGAATCAACTGCTGATCAAATCTCTACTCATAAACTCTCTCTGACTATCTTTTACCAACTATTTTGTAGACTATTTGAAGTGACCACTGATGGAGTAAACCCGATATACCAAACTTGAAACTGAAGAAGAATTCCTCGTTCTTGTGACTTAAGCTTGCATAAATATTGGAAGAGCGGTGTAGAGAATCCGTGCTCCAAGCAAATCTCTAAGTACTCAATACCCCCCCAAAGTATGAGACTTTCATCACCTCTTGCGATTATCTACATCGTCTTATGCATGTGTCACTGAGTACTACAATATAACTCCTTTAAGTGATAGTTATCCATGTCTTCAACCATCCACCCTGACTGTTGGTAACTAAATAACCCAAGTCTTTAACTTAAATCTTAAGCACGAGCAAGTTATCATTGAAAGTCATGCATCCAACCAACCCCGACTTCAAATTAAAATAAGTACACGCCTTCGAGAAATCCAACTTCACTATCAAATAAGTGATACCCGATTAATTCCGTAGTCACTTAGAAAAATTAACTCCAAATCCAGCCATTACAAATTAAATTACATGATTCTTTATAAGCGTCAATCCCGGTCTCGTCACATTGTCACTTTTTCATTAACCCAAATGTAGCCATTAATAACTAAATATAGTAAAAAAATCATCCTAAGTGAATCATTTAGCTAAATTTAGTTTTAAAATGAAAAATTATTGTTAACTTTGCACCCGGGTTCACTACAAACTCAGCCCATCAAATCACAACACAGTCCAACACAATTAATAGAACTCGGCCCAGTTACAAGATAAACACCAACTTAAATAACTTCGGCCCAAACCTATATAAAACTTTTGGCCCAATCAATAAATTACAACCCACATGTTTATAGCAATACTTGGTCCAACATTTATGTAATAAACCGGCCTGCCATATGAATTAGGGATATATATTTTACTCAATCCCTAATAATGTGCAACCCTAATCACTTTCTCACAAAACCTTCGCCCCCATATTTACCATCTCTCCCAAATATAGATCCAAACTTGATTCAACCCGTTGATTCATTTCCCAAATACACATCATACTATACTCGTTCAATTCACTTTGTCATTCCTTTTAACAACGAAACTCACAAATACCCTTTAATCTTGCTTTTTTCATCACGAACCAGTCAACACGCCACAAAGAAAATCAAACCTTTTTATTGTTTATTAAGCCCTTTTAAATCTTATAGTTTTGATTTATTCAAATTTGAAGAATTGCGCAAGACTTCGGCTAAGATCCTTAAATGGGGTCTCAGGTAAGTGTATATGATTTGTGTTTCAATCGAAAGGAAGATTAACAATAACAGATTTGTTATATGTCTTTCTTGATTTTCGTATATTAAACAGAGGCAAAGCTTTACAAAAGATCTATGATGGGTTCATTAAACTTGTAAATCTTTATAGATTTGTGCACAAGTATAAAAATCTGAGATCAATTATAGTGTTCGAGTCTTATTGTAGTTTGGTTGTAAGAGTGTGGAGATGGATGTGACGATGGGATAGGATAGTATTGGAATTGGTTGATGTGTGTTGTGATGAAGGGATATAGATTTAAAGATTTATTGATTTGTTGGAGGATGTTGATGACTGTTGTTTGTTGATGTTTGGTTATGATTCATGTCTGTCTCTACTTTTTTTTCTTTAACTTTTCTTTTAGGTTTGACTCGTTAACTCATTGAGTTGACCTAGGTCAACTCAGTAATTGCTGAGTTGACTCGGTTTGGGTTAGGTTTGGGGTATAATTCGCCTAAGGCTAAGGGTATACTTCGCCTAGGCTTGGGTATAATTCGTCTAGCTTGGCATGGTATAATTCGCCCATTGGGTTTGGTATAATTCACCCCAAGGGCCATGTATAATTCGCCCTAAGGCTACGTATAACTCGCCCTAAGGGCTATGTATAACTCGCCTGTATAATCCCAACAGGTGCATATAACTTGCCTAACAGGTGCATATAACTCGCCTGTTACTGTCAGTGGTCCACAAAAAAACAAAACCAAGATCTAGAATTTTTCGGATCTGTGTTTTCCTGCTTCTTTTTCATAAAATTTTAGGTTTGAGTTTTTCATACAAAATCAGTTAAAAAACCAGACATAATAAGCTTCAAAAATAAGCAGATGGACAATGAAATAAGCCAAGAAACCGACACGAATAAGCCCAGAAACAAGACGACATAAGTTTGAACACCCAAATAAGAACATAAGAAATAAGCTCGAAATAAGTTGTACTACACCACGAACACCCTAAACAAGCACACAACAAACATAAAAGAAAAGACTTTCAGCTATGGCCTTTTTTATGACCAAATAAACCACGAGAAAAAAAAACTAAAATAAGCTTAAAATAAGCTGTCAAAATGAGACAACAAATCCGAATACAAAACTGTGACAGATTCAAAAAGAAAATAACAGATATGAGACCAAATGAGACCAAACAGACCATAAAAAATCAACCCGACCCAAGAGTGTAACCATGGCTCTTGATACCAATTGTAAGAAACAAAGAATCTATGACCGGTGGTCTTGGTAGCTCAAAAAAAGAGATAGCCATTTCTAGAGAGAGAAAGTAGAGGGAGAAAATTGTATATGTAAAATGTAATCAAAAGTGAAAGTATACAAAAGCCTCAACCCCTCTATGGAAGCCATAAAGGGGTATCTATACCACCATACATTACATACGAATCCTATATTGACTATACAAGTCCCTGTGTGTGGTGATATGGTAAACAATAGTAATTCTGTAAATGTCGTCACTTAAAGTGAATTCCTAACAATCTTCCCCCACGGGATGATATACGGAATTACTTATAATATTACCCTAACAAGTACATAATGATTAAGAACAAGAACTTCTATGAAGCTTCCAATGCTGATGATGTCTTATGTGGTCTTTGACTTCAAGTCTGCACTCCAACAAATCATCTTTGTAGTACCTTGTAGGAGAAATATTGTGATAGGCATAAACTAAGTAACCCATACACTTTTGGTTAAGGAGAAGCTACTGAATTAGCTCCCCCTAATTCATGCCAAATATTCTTCATTTAGAAGCTTTCAAATCTTCCCCCCAAACTAGCAATCCTCTCTTGAGCAGTTTCAAAGCTTTCTTACAAGCTTAGAATAATTAAGTGCACAACGGAATTAGTAGGATACCACATCAAATATTACTGCTTCTTTAAGAATAAGCTTAGTGATTGATCGTTCAAGGAAAACATTAACAGGATCATCAAAGTATCTTCTCACGCTTGAATAATTCTTCTCACATCTCTTCCCCTGAATTTCAATAATGATACTACCTTTTCCAAAGAATCACTTCCCCCAAGTAGTTGAAGAACAAGCACCCAAAGCCATAAATTAAAGCTTTGATTTTCTCTGCGGCATTGTCTAACCAAAAGATTTTCAGGAAGTATAACTACACAAACTTTCAAAAAGAAGAAAGGCATATAGGCTCAAGGGTATGTCTTCCTTTCCCCATTGTCTGGTTCTATAACCTCAGAAATCAGCAAAACCTTGTACACACATATACTTAAATACTTGTGTGAAGAATAAATGAGCTCAAATCTATCCCGTAAGAATCAACTGCTGATCAAATCTCTACTCATAAACTCACTCTGCTTTCTTTCTACAACCGTTTTGTAGGCTATTGAAAGGGACCACGATGGTAGTTAAACCCATATACAAACTTGGAAATGATAGAGAATTCCTCGTTCTTGTGACTTAAGCTTGCACAAATATTGGAAGAGCGGTGTAGAGAATCTGTGCTCCAAGCAAATCTCTAAGTACTCAATACCCCACCAAAGTATGAGACTTTCATCACCTCTTGTGATTATCTACATCGTCTTATGCGTGTGTCACTGAGTACTACAATGTAACTCCTTTAAGTGATAGTTATCCATGTCTTCAACCATCCACCCTGACTGCTGGTAACTAAATAACCCAAGTCTTCAACTTAAATCTTAAGCACGAGCAAGTTATCATTGAAAGTCATGCATCCAACCAACCCCGACTTCAAATTAAAATAAGTACACGCCTTCGAGAAATCCAACTTCACTATCAAATAAGTGATACCCGATTAATTCCGTAGTCACTTAGAAAAATTAACTCCAAATCTAGCCATTACAAATTAAATTCCATGATTCTTTATAAGCGTCAATCCCGTTCTCGTCACATTGTCACTTTTTCATTAACCCAAATGTAGCCATTAATAACTAAATATAGTAAAAAATCATCCAAGTGAATCATTTAGCTAAATTTTGTTTTAATACAAAACAATTAACACTTAAGTTGTTATACCCGGGTCCATCACAAACTCAGCCTACTCGACTTATTATCATAAAGTCACAGCCCAATTTAAGTTAGGCCCAACCTTAGATTATATTGGCAGCCCATAAACAAACACCATGATCTGGCCTAATGTTAATTATACTCAGCCCATGTTTTTATTCAAAAACAAACAAACTATCCAACCCAATACAAGATAATGATGTATCAGTCCATTTGGTTCTTGGTCCTATACCCGGTCCATGTGGTAGCATATTTACACCAATATCCCTAATTACTAGAACATACCAACCCTAATCTCACACACATAAACAATCGCCACCCACCTTCTCTCTCCCATCTAAAACTCATAGTAACAGTACAAATTTTTTTTATAAGCAGATGCAAATAATCTCATCCATACACAGCCACACATAGACAAACCCTTTCTTTATTATTCAATCCATAAGAACACACCTATACATCAAACACCTTCAATTGATTATGTTCAAGACAGCCGTGCACCAAAGAATGAGAAAAAAAGATTCAAGATCCTTATTTAAACAGGGTCTCGGGTAGGTTGTAATTTATGTTTTGAGTGTTTTCTTGTTTTCCAAATCGAAACAAAGAAGAGGTTATAACCCAATTGTTATCAACCAATCTTTATTTTTGAATAACAAAAAGAAGTATCATCTTCTTATAGATCTGTGATGAATCCGTGTTAAATCTTAAAAAAGATTTAGGTTAAGTAACCTAGCACGGATATGAGATTATATTTCATTGTAATGATCTGTGTCGAGTCAATTGAGGAGATGTGGTGTTTTGTGACGATAGGAGTATAGGTTTAGTAATTGGATTTGTTGGTTGAAATTAATTGTGACGATGGGCTTTAGGTTTAGATCTGGATTTGATGGATGATGTTGAGGTTGTTGTTGTTTGTGATTGTAATTGGTTGTTTCATTCTTCCTTCTACCTTTCTATTTTGGTTTTGTGACTCGGTTGACACAGTCAACATGGTTTGACTCACTTGAGTTGTCCCAGGTCAACTCGGTAAATACCGAGTTGACTCGGTTAGGTTGTGGGTGTATAACTCGCATGTTGTAGATCAGGTATACTTCGCCTAACTTGGCATGGTATAATTTGCCCCAAGGGCTACGTATAATTCGCCCTAAAGGCTACGTATAATTTGCCCCAAGGGCTACGTATAATTTGCCCCAAGGGCTACGTATAACTCGCTTATATAATCCCAATAGGTGTGTATAATTCGCCCGTGTATAACTCGCCTGTCACTTTCAGCGGTCCACAAAAAAAACAAAACCTAAATCTAGAAATTTTGCATCTGTGTTTTCCTGCTTCTTGTTCAAACTAGTAAACCAGTTGAAACTACCCAGAATAAGCTTGTAAATGAGCAGATTTAAAGACCAAAATAAGCTTCCAACTGATAAGCACAAACAAGGACAAAATGAGCTTGAAATAAGCCAAGAACATTAAGCTTAAGGACGAAATGAGCACAAGAAGTTTACCCACCATAAACCAAGACATAAAGCTTAAAAATAAGCTTTAATAAGCTGAAATACAACCCAAAAAAAACTCCAAACCACTTTTGATAATAAAAAAATGATAAAAGGACAAAAAGGTTTGAATTTTTTTGCCAAGAAAGTCAAGCAAGACAACAACACAATACGTGACAGGTTTTGAAACTCATAAACATCATAAAAACCAACCAGACCATAAACAAAGTAACACCGACCCAAGAGTGTAACCATGGCTCTTGATACCAACTGAAAAAAAACACATAAACTTAGATCCGGTGGTCTTGGTAACTCAAAGATAGAGATAGCCATTTCTAGAGAGAGAGAGTAGAGGGAGAAACTAGTGTGTGTAAAATATAATTGAAAGTGAAATGATACAAAAGCCTCAACCCCTCTATGGAAGCCATAGAGGGGTATTTATACCATCACATATTACATAAGAATCATATATTGACTAAAATAGTCCCTGTGTGTGGTGATATGATAAACAATGGTAATTCCGTAAATGTCGTCACATAAAGTGAATTCCTAACAATCTTCCCCCACGAGACGATATACGGAATAACTTACAATATTTTCCTAACAAGTATATAATTATTAAGAACAAGAACTTCCATGAAGCTTCCAATGCTGATGATGTCTTCTGTGGTCTTCAACTTCAAGTTTGCACTCTAGCATACATCATCTTTATAGTAACTTGTAGGAGAAATATTATAATAGGCACGAACTAAGTAACCCACACACTTATGGTTAAGGAGAAGGTTTTGAATTAGCTTCCCCCTAATTTATGCCATATATTCATCATTTAGAAGCTTTCAAAGCTTCCCCCCCCCCCAAACTAGCAATCCTCTCTTGAGCAGTTTTAAAGCTTTCTTACAAGCTTAGAATAATTAAGTGCACAACGGAATTAGTAGGATACCACATCAAATATTACTGCTTCTTTAAAAATAAGCTTAGGGATTGATCATTCGGGAAAACATTAACAGGATCAGCAACGTATCTTCTCACGCTTGAATAATTATTCTCACAACACTTCCCCTTGGAAATTCAAATAATGCATACCACCTTTCACAAGATAAAAATAGATATCACTTCCCACATCGGTTGCAAAGGATAATTGCACCCAAAACCCATAAGTTATAGCTCGATTATATTTGCAGTTATGACGTTAGTCTTTCTGGCATTGCCCAACGAAAAGATTTTCAAAAAGATGACTTACACAAGCTTTTAAGAAGAAGAAAGGCAAAGGCGGCTCAAGGTATGTCTTCCTTCCCCCTTACTGGTTTCGATACCTCAGAATCAGCAAAACCTTGTACGCATATATACTTGAATACTTGTGTGATGAATAAACTAGATCAAATCTATCCTGTGAGAATCAACTGCTGATCAAATCTCTATTCATAAACTCTCTCTGACTATCTTTTTACCAACCGTTTTGTAGGCTATTTGAAGTGACCACTGATGGAGTAAACCCGATATACCAAACCTAAAACAGAAGTAGAATTCCCCGTTCTTGTGACTTAAGCTTGCACTTTTGTTGGACGAAATGGTGTAGAGAATTTGTGCTCCATTTAAATCTCTAAGTATTCAATACTTATCCCTTTTCATGACGTCAAAATCATAGCACCAGAGTCAATTAAGTCCTGAAAATGCACTTTTCTTCCTCCATGATAGTGAAGAAATAAATTGCCACACCAAAGTCAATTAAGTCTCGGATGGACAAATCTCTCCCACCAGACAAAGTATGAGAATTTCATCACCGCTTGTAATTGTCCACATCATCTTATGCATATGAAACTGAGAACTACAACATATCTCATTTAAGTGATAGTTATCTAGGTCATCAACCAACCACCCCGACGGCTGGTAACTAGATAATCCAAGACTTCATCCAAAATCTTAAGCCCGAGCAAGTTATCATTTGAAAGTCATGCATCCAACCAACCCCGACTTCAAGATAAAATAAGAACACGCCTTCGTGAAATGCAACTTCAATCTCAAATAAGTGATACCCGATCAATTCCGTAGTCACTTAAAAAAATTAACTCCAAATCTAGCCATTACAAATTAAGTTCCATGATTCTTTATAACGATCGATCTCGGTCTCGTCACATAATCTTGTCACTATGTCATTAACCCAAATGTAGCCATTAATAACTAAATATAGCAAAAAATCATCCCAACTGAATCATTTAGCTAAATCTAGTTTTAATAAGAAACAATCACAATTGTTGTACTCGGTCCAATAATTATAACAGCCCAACCTACTATTCAAACTCATCCTAACACCATATGTAGCCCAAGACATAAATCAAGCCCAACAGAATTTATTTAAACTCTCGGCCCAACTTGTGATAAACCAAATGTCCAGCCCAAACCACACTAAGCATAAAATTTGTCCCATACTCCATTTCCATCAACCAAGCCCAACAATCAAAGATGCATAATGCCAGCCCACGTTTTTTATTCAGATAGGCCAATCCATTTTTCATTCTAGATCAAAGCCCATCAGATACAAATAAACACATCCCTAAAATTAGGTAGTATATAATTTCAGATAGCCTAATTATGCTCCATAAACCCTAACCCTAATTTCCATCTCACACAGTTCACCCTAACATACACCAATCGTCACCAACACAAATCCATCCTTACTCATACCATTCTCCCAAAAACAAATCTACTCTCAGTCATCAAACAACAATCATCCAATTTCATATATAATACAAATGCCATCATACATCCAACCTTAGTACACTTGTTATTTAACACACAAATGCAAGAGTCAACTCCTTCATTTGGGTTTCGAACAAAGATGATGTAAGCTTTAAGATCATGATAAAAACCTGGATCTCGGGTAGGTTTTTATTTCTTGTATGTTCGTCATTCAATCAAAACAAAGGTTGAATATAACATTTTTGTTATAATTCATTCTTTTTTACTTCGGATATTCACGAGTTGGTTTTTGTTTTGAGTATCTTGCAACGAAACAAAGAAAAATGCTACAACCCAATTGTTATAAGCATTTTCTTTAAATTCGAATATGGAAAGGGTTAAACCCAAAACAGATTGATGAAGATATATTCTTTTGCATGTTTGATCTTATAAAGATCTTGATGGTTTTGATTGGCTCAAAAGAAAAATCTGAGATCTATATATTTGTTTTGTATTGATTCGAGTCTAGTTGGGGATGGAGAAGGGATTGATGTGACGATGGGTTTAGGATTAGCGTTGTTGGTTTTGTTGGTTATAGATTTTGTAGCGAAGGGATATAGTGTAGTCTTATGGTTTTGTTGATGATGGCTGTGTTGTTGATGTTGTTTGATATTAATTAATGTGGGTTTGATAAAGTCTGTCTCTTCTTCTACATTTCTGTATTTTCTTGAACCTTTGACTCGGCACCGACTTAGTGATTGACTTAGTCAACTCGGTAATTACCGAGTTAAATTAGTTATGGTGTTTAAATCGCTTGGCTTGGCGGATGTATAGTTCACCCAACGTTGGTGGTATAATTCACACAAGCTTGGTATAATTCGCCCTAAGGGCTACATATAATCCGCCCCAATGGCTACGTATAATTCGCCCCAAGTTAGTATGTATAACTCGCCTGTATAATCCTCACAGATGCGTATAACTCGCCTGTCACTTTTAGTGGTCCACAAAAACAAAACTCAGATATAAAAATTTTGGATCTGTGTTTTCCTGCTTCTTGTTAAACCAGTAAACCAGCTGAAACTACCCAGAATAAGCTCGAAAATGAGCAGATTTAAAGACCAAAATAAGCTTCCAACTGATAAGCACAAACAAGGACAAAATGAGCTCGAAATAAGCCAAGAACATTAAGCTTAAGGATGAAATGAGCACAAGCAGTTTACCCACCATAAACCAAGACATAAAGCTTAAAAATAAGCTGAAATACATCCTAAAAAAACTGCAAACCACTTTTGATAATAAAAAAAAAATGATAAAAGGACAAAAAGGTTTGAATTTTTTGCCAAGAAGGTCAAGCCAGACAACACAATACATAACAGATTTGATTAAACATAAAACGGTGATAGATCTAAAAAATATGAGACCAACCAGACAAAAAAAATAAAACCGACCCAAAAATGGAACCGTGGCTCTTGATACCAATTGAAAGAAACAAAGAAACTTAGATCCGGTGGTCTTGGAGACTCAAAGATGGAGATAGCCATGTTTAGAGAGAGAGAGAGAGTAGAGAGATAAACAAAAGGTGTAAAAATAAATGAAAGTATAAAGATTACAAAAGCCTCAACCCCTCCATGGAAGCCTTGGAGGGGTATTTATACCATCACACATTACATAAGAATCCTATATTGACTATTCTAGTCCTTGTGTGTGGTTATATGGTAAACAATGGTAATTCCATAAATGTCGTCACGTAAAGTGAATTCCTAACAATTATTGTAGGTCCTAGGTTAAGGATCTGATTAGCCTTTGTAAGACGATAGATAACTTGGATAAATCTAAATCAACTATATGAGAGACAATGATTATGAATATCAAGTGTTAATGCGGAATCTTAACACAAGAGTAAAGAAGAAACGATAATACTATTTTGCTATAAAGCTCTATGCTTCTATTGATATTTCTCTAAAACGCGTGTGTAACATTGTGCCTTAGGGTTCCTCTTATACACCAAGGAAACCCTAATGGGCTTTACAAACGTGTCAAAGGATAATACATATCATTTCCTAAGATATCTCCTAAGATAACTATTACTATTCTGTTTCATAAACAGACTTAACTATGAACAGAATTAACTATGACCAGTACTAACTCTAGTACTGCTACTCTACCAGTACTAACTTAGTACTGCCAGACTTAACTTAGTACTGCCAGTATTAACTTAATACTAACAGAACTAACTATCACTATCAGACTTAACTGTTATACTACCAGTATTAAGTCTGTTACAATCTATTTTCCCAACAACTGATAAGAGCAAGTAGTGATCTATTTATGTTGGCACCCTCGAGTGACCTTAGTGCTCTTTGATCAGTGGCAATAGCTCGCTCTAAACACGCCAAGTCAATCAGTGATAACTTTCCTATTCTATTTAATACATTGTTGCTTTCATCCTTTACTCCATACCTAACCATAACCTGACACAATAACTTATCAGTTAACATGGTCAAATGTCTAATTTGACTTCTTCAAGTCAAACCAAACAATGCAGATTTATGTGAAGAATTTAAATGAGATATGCTATGATTCTAGGGACTGCTTTCCCACCTGTAACAGGGTAGGGCCCAGTTAAAACCGCAGCATACCCATTTTAATGCGCTAATGATTCTTTTTTCCCACTTTTGATGTAATGACAAATTTGCTGTCATGTGCAAAAATATAAGCAAAGGTTGAACGGTGGGAACCACTATGTGATTTTCACAATACAAGATCAGTGAACGGTAATACCCATAGACACGACCATTCTCGACATCTTCCCTGTTGCCCCTCTTCTCACTACGATTCTTCATTTTCAGGTTTAAACCATTACATTATTTTTGGTCAAGCAATTTCCATTACGCTATGTTATGTTTAGAAAATATAGTTTCTCTGAAAGTTGCCAAGAACAAAGAAAATGTCCCATATCATATTCCGGAAATGCTTAATGAAGATGTTAACAAGTAACAATTTGAACATTTTACTTCCATATATGTGATTTTATAAATCTCAAACAAAAACCCAAAATAATTTTACTTACATGACAATTTCTCCTGACATTGCTTTAGATGTATCATTTAATCACTAAGTATCAAGAAAACGTTGTCAATTTACATGTTCTAGCTGCTGTGGCTACATATATAACATTCATATATAATTTGGCCGAGATTCGTAGTACGTTGTTTCCTGTCTATACTTAAATTAATGGTAATGTCCCTATATTTACGCTGTTTTCTGTCTATACTTAAATTAATGGTAATGTCCCTATATTTATGGCGTGACTCGAGTGCAAACCAGAACTAATTTGGTATGTTAACGGGTTTATGTGATCCTTCTAAATTAGTCTAATATAATGGAATACCAGTTTTTATGAAATTCCTATCTTTAGGTTGATATGTTAACGGTTT
>BQNB010013894.1:46928-76255 GCA_026074375.1 Tanacetum coccineum
AGTTTTGCCCGAGACCTGGAAACGAGCCAAAAAGGGCTAAAACAGCACCGCAAACATTATTCGAACAATAAACAACGCGGACACACAAAAACAATTAAATTTGTTTTTAATTATCAGTATTTATTTAATAAAAATATTAAATAAATTATTTATCATTTTTAATTAAAAGCGTTGTTGATAACGCAAATGCTCGAGCTTAAATCCATTCTGTTGCGGACAAGACGTAACCGGTTCACAAAACGAATAACAGATATTTTATTTAATGTTATAAAATATTTCTGATATATTATCAAATAAATACTCGTTTTTATCAGAAAAATGATTCGAAAAACAATGGCGCAAGTTTCATGCGTTAAATCATCCGTTAAGCCGCTCAAATGAGTCCCGAACCGATATTTATAAAAATATAATAAAAATGTTACAATATAACCCCCCCAACTTTTGAAACTTGTCATTTAAGTTTTATATATATATAAAACATATATATCATCTTTCATTTCCATCTACAAATAACACACACTCTTTTTATAACTCTCTCTCTCCCCCATTTTTCCCGACCACCGCCGGCCACCACTGCCACCGCCGGAAAACTTTTCCGGCGGGATTTTTCCGGCGAGCTCCAACATTCCTCCTCGTTGATGGATCTACCCGATCCCCATGGGCACGCGCCTCCACGCGCCACCCACTGCCATGCCTCCACCACCTCCACCCCGTCACACCCACTGCCTCCCCACCGAAACCACCATCATCATCATCATCTCCATCTCCTCGTCACTCTCTCCAACAAGGTGCGTTCGGTTCCTTATACACAAAAAGGGTGCGTGCGGTTTGTAAGATAACACCACGAGGGTGTTTATATTCAGTGGTCATAAACCCCACAAGAGGGTGCGTCGGGTTTATGGCAGCAAGAGGGGGGGGGGGTGTTTGGTTTGGCATAATGACAAAGCAAGGGGCGGTTGGTTGTATAAAACGCCCACAAGGGTGAGTTTGTTTTGTGGGTCAAACCCACGGGGTGCGTGGGGTTGCGGGTCAGACCAAGTAGGTGCGTTCGGGTTGGGTTGTGACCACATAGGGTACGTTTGGAGGGGGGACAGCCGGGAGGGTTGGGGTCTCGGGGTGGTGGTAAGCCACGAAGGGTGTGTTGGTTTGCGGGTTTATAACACCCGACGAGGGTGCGTTGGGTTTATTAACAGCCGGGTTTGTGTTTTCACAGCCGGGGTTGGGTTGTTCGGGTTTGGTTAATGATAACACCCGAAGGGTGTGTTTGGTTGGTATTATAACACCCAAGGGGGTGTTTGTTTGCGGTGACAGCCCACCCCCACCACAAGGTGGTTTGGTTCGGGTTTGGTTCGGGCTGTTAATATCAAAAAGGGGTGCGTTTGGATTTATAACACCGCGGGGTGTTTGTTTGGCTGTCGAAAAGTCGGGACAGCCGAGGGGCTGTCGGGGTTGAGTTTAACAGCCGAGGGCTGCGTTTGGTTTGCGTCGGGTTAAGGGTTAACAACCACAAGGGTGCGTTTGGTAGGCTGCCAAACAGCCGGGAAAAAGGGTTGGTTTGGGTTATAACACAAAAGGGTGTGTTTGGTTTAGACAGAAACGCACAAGGGTGCGTTTGGCTGTCAAAATAGCACAAGGGTGCGTTTGGCTTAACAGCCACGCACAAGGGTGCGTTTGGCTGTCCATCAGCCGGGGTGCGTCAAGTTGTGTGTTGACACCAAAATAAAGTGAGTTTGTTTAACGCGAAAATATATAAATTGTTTCATTTAATCGATTTATATATATGTGATAAATCCGGTATAACTTGCGCGGTCTAGTTAAAATATGAAATAAATATTAAAACGGGACTTATATTAATGTATAAAGTCATATTTAGACGAGAATTGGACTAAAAATGGACTTTAGTGCCTTTATTTAACGGATAATTTTAAAACAGAAATAAACTGGTGGTTTCGGAATTCGAGACTTGATCAAGTTAGACTTTGGTTTACAAAAGATAACAAATTATATTTTTACGGACGTTTAGACATAAAACGGGACTTCTAACTCCTAATAACGAAGAAACTGGATCTAAATCGGAATATACACTTTAATAGAAAATAAGTTATTTTAATATATATTAAACTACAGATTACGAATTAAACATTGAGCACTTCGAGCCCGTTTTCAGCTTTCCATGGCGAAACCCGAAAGTTGTTCGGAATGATTTTTACCTTACCGCGAGGTTTGTCTGCCTTTAAAAAAGTTGAGATATAAACGGGTCAAAAACATAGTCGTTAATAAATTATTTAAATTAATAGTTTTTAAGATCATTATTCGGTTCTTAAGACGGAAGGTCTAAAAATATAACTTTCTTAAATATGAGGAGATAAGGTATATTGACAGAAAATAGTATAAGTATACATAAAATCTACTAAGGGTTAAGGTGTTAAAGACGCGCAACTGGATGCTCATCAAATGTATCATATGACTACATACATATAAAAATACGTATGATTTTCGTGGTAACGATTACGCTATCGTGGTTCGTATTAATATGTGTTTATAATCATGACGACATAATTATAGGTCGTGGTCGAGATCGTTGCAGATTCAGTGTGATATAATTGGATTAATTGATCGTGGTCTTTAATCAATGTGAGTTTCATAGCCTCGCTTTTCAATATTTTGAATGTTTTATAACCCGCGAGGGGGATACATGCTTGTCTACAAATCCTTATACTTACTCGGTTATCTTATAACAATGTGATTGTTTTAAGGGATTTTGATCAAGGTGAGTTTATAGCCCCATGTTTTACTCGTTTTACATATATTTTTGGGGTGAGAACATGTTTTCTATTGCAATGCCATTACAAGATTGAATACAATTGTTTAACATACTTATTTGCATAGCTCGCTATGGGATACATTATTTGACTTCATTTTTGGTCACAAATGCATACTTTACATTTGAAATGATTTCGGATTAGCTTCGGCTGATTGAACTGATAACAATAACATTACTGCCCGGGTGTTCTTGGAGGGGACACAGGTAACGGGAGTACATATTTATAAATTACTGCACGGGTGTTCTAGGAGGGGACACAGTTAAATTTTTACAGTAAATCATCAAACGGGAGTATATAATATACGCATTATTTTGTATCACTGCCCAAATTGGATACATACAAGTCTACGTCACAGCGTCATGAACTGTAAATCACGTTGGAGGGTGAGCGCGAATGTTATGAAATAGATCTATTCGGTGTGGACCCTGTTCGGCAGTGATTAGCGATCACTTGTAAAAACGATACATTATAGCGGATGTCCACGTAATGATATAAAATAGATCTATTCCGGGATTGACAACGTCCCCGTTCGGGTGACTAGCATCACTAGGGAACGAACGTTATAAAAAACATGTCGGATTATACTTCGTTGTGACCTTCGGGCCTCCCAACAAGGCACGAAATTTATGTAGTGACTGGGCACCGGAATTTATAATAGTGGCGGGCAATGTCCACGGAATTTATCTAGAGAACTCAATTTGTTCATAAAATTTGTGTTATGCATTCGTATAAATCTTGGGATAAATTGTACTTTTGGTGACATAAAAATGTGTCATAGCATTCTTTATAAATCTTTGAATTTCCATGGTTACTGTGAGACTTGGTGAATGATACATAGTGGATTACCATTTATACTTAAACTAATCTATGAACTCACCAACTTTAATGTTGACAAACTTTAAGCATGTTTTTCTCAGGTGACTTAGGATGCTGACTATTGATGTCATATGAGTCTTTACATTCAAGTTTTCATTGTGATGCAAATAATGGGCCAAATATATTATTAAATTCAATTTTTGATTAAATCAACAATGTTATTAATCAAACGAGCCCCTAGAGGTCGTTCCGCTCTTGTATCAATTGACTGTGTATTAGAAGTAAACACCCCATTTGTTTCCGCGTGCTCGTATGGGATTTTGGGTGTTACAGATTGTATCAGACAATGGTATAGGAACTAGTTGCATATTTTTACCCTAGACTATAACCGTTTTTACATAAATACTTGCATCACAACAAACATGTTTAAAGTGCAATACACGCTACTTATGTGCTTATGTGCTTACATTACGGTGTTGCATTAAGCCGCTAACGTGCATACATATATGTAATAATAAGATATAATGCTGTGCATTCCTTTCGCATATATCGTAGCTTATGTTATATAAAGAGTTATTTATATAAATACCAGAGCGTTTCTTAAGACATTATGGGTGAGCACTTGTCTCAATTTATATGTCAGAAACATTTTGATTGCACAATGTCCAATTATACCCAGACATTGATTAAGTTAAACAATGGTCTCAATTATACCTCAGACATTGTGAGTTATACAATGGTCTCATTTTACTTCTTAGACATTGTGAGTTGCACAATGGTCTCATTTTGTTCTCAGACATTGTAAGTTAAACAATGGTCTCTAAGAATATTATTTTTTCTTCATAGCTTTATACTATATTGTATTACACGGAGACCGTCATAATTTTGTTTACATGGAATTATGTATGAATCTAAATATTACAAGTCTTGTATAGGCGAGACTTGTAATATGAGGATTGATATGATAATTGCTATATAACAAAGCTCGCGTCCACAGTTACTGTTTACACGGGATAGTGTAAGAATCTAAGTATTGTAAGTCGTGTATAGCGGGAACTTAGTAATAGGAGAGCGATATGGTAAGCACCGATACTGATTGATTATAGAGATCTTTACTTAGTTACTCTAACCGAGTACTTATTAATTATCTTGAACTTTATGTCGATCTGCATCCGGGGCCTGGCAGTTTTTACTCCCTAGCTTACAAAAAGACGAGTTTTAAATCACTAGTTCCATACTGAGTAGAACACATGCAATCGTCATGCAGCTACCTTGAAGGTTAGGAGAGTACGCGTATTGCACCGGAATTAAATAAGTAGGATGAGTTATAATTTATTTATTTGAAAGGATTGGAACGGACCTCTTCTTAAATAAATAAATTATAAATCACCGAAACCATAGAAGTTTATCATTTTTTACTTACATAAAAGTTGACGCTTCGTATAGTAATAAGAAATTATAAAATAGTGGGCTTAATGGTATCCGATATGACAGTTCGAGTAGGAACCTAAATCGATAATCAGCATATCCGTTAAAAAGGTTTGGAAGCAACAATAGTGTCCTTGCCACTGTGCCGCAAAATCTGGTAAGGCCTCACTTGGAGCTACTTAATCTCATGCTTACAGTTATTAACCGTTGCTATGCAAATCCTTGCAATACGAACGTCTGTGGAGGCTAATCAGACTGAGTGCAATATCCCGTCACCATTTGTGAAAGTAGTGACGAGTTATGGTCGCTACTGTTGGGGGGGTCCGGGAGCGGTCCCGGACTGATTCAACTTTATCCAATAGTTATGCAACTCCCCGTAAACGGGATAAAAACAACTATTGACGAAACAGATAGTTGGACTATTCATTTCGGGCCACTAGTAGGAAGACGTAGGTCGCGGTACATCCTAGTACTGCCAGGAACTGGCAGTTGAGCGTGCTTGAGTGAGAGTAGCACTGGTTTGGGTGACCTGCGGGAAGTCCCAAGCAAGGGACACAAAAGTAAAGCGTGAGCCATGCGGGCAAAGCAGACAAGATTGTGGTCTGAGTAAGAGGGATATTCGAGGGAGAGCGATACCAGTGGTGTTAATATCAATCATAAAACTTGTGACGATATTTTTCTAAAATATCTACCTTGATGGATTATATATCCTGGTCAACTTAGCCAAACGTTTGGTATGTTGAGAAGTGTCGAAACATCTAATCTTGCGGAAGAAAGTTATCATCGTCTTGCTGTAGAAACGGTTATCAATTTTAAACCTTTTCTCGGTCACTGAACCTAAACAATCGGAGAACACTAAGTAACTCGGACGAATCTTAAGGGGTATGTACTGTAACATCCTGAGAATGTTTCGAATTTAGAATGCAAGTCCAATCTTTGACTTTTTGGGTCTGCTTGACTTTGAAGAACATCATCTAACATCACGTTTTCACAACTCGGACTCTAAGCAATTTGATGTGGAATGACATTCCTGACAGTAATAAAAAACCTCAAACTTTTTATTTTGGCCCGAGACTTGGAAACGACCGGAAAGGTCTAAAACAGCACCGCAAACATTATCGAACAATCTACAACGCGGACCACACAAAAACAATTAAATTTGTTATTTAGTTATCCGTATTTATTTAAATAAAAATATTAATAAATTATTCATCATTTTTATTTAAAACGTTTTTGAAAACGCGACTAGTCGGAGTTGAAATCCATTTTATGTCGGTACGAAGCGAAACAGTTCGATAAAAGGGAATAACAGGTAATTTATTTTTTATAAAACATTGTTTTGAAATATTATCAACTAATACTCATTATTATCAGAAAAATGATTTGAAAAAACAATGGCGCAAGTTTCAAGATTTGAATCATCCGTTAAGTCGCTCAAATGAGTCCCGAACCGTTTTATACAAACTATAACCAAAAAGTACCACTTTATACCCCTTAACTATTATAACTTGTCACTTAGTTTTTATATATATATATATATATATTTATACACTTATTTCATTTCATCTTTTATAACAACACACACGACTTCTAATAACACACTCTCCCTCTCCACCCTTCTTCTCCGGCGAGCTCCCCCGCCGCCGGCCACCACTCGCCGCCGCCGGAAAACTTTTCCGGCGGACATATCCGGCGAAGACCAAAAACACTCCCCACCTCCGGATCTACCCGATCCCCTACACCACTCTCCTCCACGCGCCACCTCTGCCAGACACACCACTGTCACCACCCCATTCCTTCGCCACCCGCCACCATTCATAAGCAACCAAGGGCGCTTTTGCTTCACGGATAACAACCAAACCGAAGGGCGTGTTAGTTTCGTTGGATTAAAACAGCCCCCCCCAAAAAAAAAAAAAAAAAAGGATGCGTTGGGTTATTAAAAACACCACCACCAAGACGGGTGGCGCTGGTTGTTATATAACGAAGGGGTGTTTTTGTTTTAATGGGTTATAGCAAAAAAAGGTGCGTCGGGGTTGGTTACCAAGGGTTAGGTTCGTGTATAAAAACAACCACCGAAGGGTTGTTTTGGTTGGTTCGGGTGGGTTTGACAGCGGGGACACCAACCGGGGTGTCAGGGTTATGGAAGTAAAAACAGCAGGAGGGGGTGTTCGAGTTGGGGATTATAACACGAACGAGGGTACGTTCGGTTTTGTTTTACCGCCAAGGGTGCGGCTGGTTTATAAAGAAAACACCGAAGGGGTGCGTTGGATTTATGACAGCAGGGGGGGGGTTCGGTTTGGCTGTCAACCGCCACTATAGGATGTGTTTGGTTAGGTTTAGCAGCTTGGCGTGTTCGTCGGTTTGGTTCGGGTGGCAGCCACCCCAAGTGGGGCTGTTTGGTTTGTTTATGCGCCGTAGGGTGCGTTTGGTTGTTTGTTTGTCCGGGTTGACAGCCGCCACTATGGTGTGGATTGGGTTGTCGGGTTTGGTTTGTAACAGCCCCTCTAGGGCGTGTTTGAGTTGGTTTGGGATATAACACAAAAGGGGGTGTTTGGTTTGGCTGTCACGCCGCCCAAATAGGGTGCGTTTGGTTTGGACAGAAACGCACAAGGGTGCGTTTGGCTGTCAAAACAGCCGGGGCGTTGGGAAAGTGAGTTTAGTTAACGCGAAAATATATAAATTGTTTCAATTAATCGATATATATGTAATGTGATGAAAAATATTATAAATTGCGCGGTCTAAGTGAAATACAATATAAATATTAAAACGAGACTGATATTAATGTATAAGTGATATTAGATATGCTTTAGACGAGAATTGGACTGAAAATGGACTTTGACACCTTTTTATACCGATAATATTATATCCAAAAATCGAAACATGGGATTCGGAATTCGAGACTTTGATAAGTTAGACTTTGGTTTACAAAATATAACAAATTATATTTTTACGGACGTTTAGACATAAAACGGGACTTTTAACTCTCAATAACGAAGAAACTGGAACGAAATCGAAATATACACTTTAATAGAAAATAAGTTATTTTTAATATATTAAATCTGACATATCTATTGATTAAACGATTTGAGCACTTTCGAGCCCGTTTCAGCCTTCCGGCGAAACACGAAAGTTGTTCGTAATGACATTTTACTTTGCCGCGAGGCTTGTCAGTTTTAAAAGTTAAGGATATAGCGGGTCAAAACTAAAGGTCGGTTAATATATTATTTCAATTAATTATTTAAGATCATTATTCGGATCTAAAAACGGAAGGTCTAAAAATAGTAACTTTCTTTAAATATTAGAGATAAGTTATATTGGACGGAAAATAGTATATATACATAAAATATACTAAGGGTTAAGGTTTAAAGACGCGCAAGTGGATTTCTCATCACATGTATATATGACTACATACATATAAAAATATGTATGATTTCGTGGTAACGATGTACGCATCGTTGGTCGTATTTATTATGTGTTATAATCGAACGACATAATTATAGGTCGTGGTCGAGATCGTTGCAGATTCAGTGTGATTTAATTGGATTAATTGATCGTGGTCTTTAATCAATGTGAGTTCATAGCCTCGCTTTTCAATATTTTGAATGTTTTATAACCCGCGAGGGGGATACATGCTTGTTTACAAATTCTTATACTTACTCGGTTATCTTATAACAATGTGATTGTTTTAAGGGATTTTGATCAAGGTGAGTTTATAGCCCCATGTTTTACTGGTTTTACATATATTTGGGGTGAGAACATGCTTGTTTACAAATGCATTTACAGGATTGTTTACGAATTGGTTTACATACTTATTTGCATAGTTCGCTATGGGATACATTATTTGAATTCATTTTTGGTCACAAATGCATACTTTACATTTGAAATAATTTCGGATTAGCTTAGGCTAATTGAACTGATAGCAATAAAACTACTGCCCGGGTGTTCTTGGAGGGGACACCGGTAACGGGAGTATATACGCATTACATTACTGCCCGGGTGTTCTTGGAGGGGACACTGGTAACGGGAGTACATATTTATACGCATAATTGTATCACTGCCCCAAATTAGGGTACATACAAGTCTACGTCACAGCGTCATGAACTGTAAATCACTTGGAGGGTGAGCGCGAATGTTATGAAATAGATCTATTCGGGTGTGGATCCCTGTTCGGGTGATTAGCGATCACTTGGTAAACGAACATTATAGATCTATTCGGGATTGACAACCCCCGTTCGGGTGACTAGCTATCACTGGGAACGAACGTTATAACATGTCGGATTATATTGTTGGGCCTTGCGGGGGCCTCACCAATCATGGCACGAAGTTTATATAGGGCCAGGCACGGGAATTTGTATATAGTGCGGGAAATGTCACAGAATTTATATAGTGACTCAATTTTGTTCATAAAATGTGTTATGCATTCTTTATAAATCTTTGGGATAAGATTGGTACTTTTGATGACATAAAATGTGTTATGCATTCTTTATAAATCTTTGGGATTTTTACATAGTACTGTGATATACAGTGGATTACATTTATATTTAAACTAATCTATGAACTCACCAACTTTAATGTTGACACTTGTAAGCATGTTTTTCTCAGGTGGATTAGATGCTTGGACTATTTGATGTGCATTGGAGTCTTTACATTCAAGCTTTTCATTGTGATGCAAATTATGGGACAAATGTATTATTAAATTCAGATTTTTATTGAATTAACAAATGTTATTATTCAAACGACACCTAGAGGTCGTTCTCTTGTATCTATTGCTGTGTATTACGAAGTAACACCCCATTTGGTATTCCGTTGCGTTGTAAATGATTTTTAGGGGCGTTACATATAAAACCAACAAAAAGAAAATAAAAACATATAAAACCTAGAAAAACAAAATATAAAATCAGAAAATTTTCAAAAATACCAAAAAAAAAGAATCTTCTCGACATGTCTCTTGGAATCGATAACATTTACGTACCTAGAAATGTTGATTAACATCGACACGGGCGTGTAAATGAAGTTCGAATACAGGAGTTTTCAAATGCTTACAAAAACATGTCCCATTTCTAAATTTTCTTAATGACATAGTACATGTCAGTACATAACATCTGGTCCCCGAATGTAAAAGGGGAAGTGTAACGCTTTAGAGTCGCTTAACTCTAAAATAGTTAGAGAAGTCTCTATCATGTATTTTAAAATTCGTTGAATCCCAATTTATTTCAAAAGAAAATTTAAATGTCAAAATTGTCTACAATATAATATTGTGGTAAGTATTTATCCATAAAAAGAGTGTATCTTTGTTAAAATAGTATGTTCAACACTCCCCTTCCTCGAATAATTATCAAAAAATGTAGTCGTCAGATGTCCTTTTTATGTGAATCAATTTCTGAGGGGGAGCCTTTTTAAAAAAAAACAAAGCTTTTAATTGTCGGATACATCTCATAAATATCATTTTATGTACCAAACATATTTTGTGAAATAAAATGTGGAAAACATAATGTCAATAAATAATAGACATTGTTCACTAAGGCATCTCACATGTACCACCGTCTTCAACTTTTGTGGTGTCATAATCAAATTTTTTCATTCTAATGTTTCAAGTTTTTAATAAATACTGAGGTACCCCGCATATACTGTTGAAGGGGAGCTATCAGAATCTAATTCATGCAATATCGAGTAATAATTTTATCGCCCATGTAATTTTCAAGCATGTCAAATAATATTTTAAACAATTGGTATTCAAATACTAAGTGTTTTATTATTTTAAAATAAGGAGAAAAATGTGATTAAAATATGTTATAAGACGAATGTGAACCTTTAAGACTCAAAGTGCAACTTTCCTCATGTTCTAAAAAATTCGAATACGGAGCACATGTGTAGGGGAGTATTTGAAAATAACAATGACCAGAAAAATGGTTTAATGGTTCGAATCTCATACCCCCCAGCAACCTATAATTCATGACGATTCTAAGTCCATAAGGTGGTTAGGTTAGAAATAATCCGGCGACCAACCCAGAACAAAGTATCAACCCAAGGACACTCCATATTTAGAAATAGCAGTCCTTATGTATGATTGGAGATGAATGTGTATAAGGGAATAATGCCGACTAAGGTTGAGCTAACACTGGAACAATCACAACAAGGTGTTAGTAATGACGTCTTGGTAAGCATTGAAGGGGTTGAAGAATGAAAAAAGAAATGTATGGATTAAAATGGTGAAAAAGAAAGAAGCCCTCCTACACTTAGTAGAAAACTCGGGTCCAATACAAAATCTATCAAAATCAACAATGAAGATTGTTGATATTAAGAAAGACAACATGGAAAAAAAAACCCCCAGTAATGCAATGCACAACCCTTCCATCCATATCAGGTTTCTCTCAAAGAAACCTTTCACATTTGTCACGGAGACACACACGTTATCAATTGACATCTCACTCCAAGATTGTTGATATTGAATAGGTGCCAGACTACTCAAGCCTCTGATTCACTAAAACCAAAAGTGGCACAAATTAATCTAGAGCCCATAAGAGTATCAAATTAGAAATCATAATAAGGACACAATGTCAAAAAAAAACAATACACTTGTGAACACCATAAAGTATCACAAGTTTAATAAAGAGACCTACGCATTATCCTTGAGATCGTGCCAAGAACATCTTATGATACTTAAGTATCCACAGTGAAGAAGTAAATCATGCTTGAAGCCAACATCAACAAGCTCATGGTAGGTGACTATGCAAGATTTCAAATATGAATCAAGCTTTGTGATCACTGGATATCAATTTTGCGGTCCATAAATGAATTGAACGACTTAATCAGAAAGATAATAACTATAAAAGATTCCACTTACCCGTGTTGTCTCTTTGAGACGTTCTGGTAATGATAAACTAGCAAGTCCTGGTGAACCAAATACATCTGTGTTTAGAAGAACCTACGCTTTGAGCTGGGAAACCCTGTCAAGGAGATACCTTGAATCTACCTGATCAAGGTATAGAATTTTTAATACTATAAAACGGAAACCGGAGGTTAATGCAACCGAAGTTAAGATGAAGACAAAGCCATTTCATCTTTTATGCTAAACTATCTATTTCAGGTTTAGACGACGTGTTGCACACCATCCCATCGAAGTCAAAAATCATAAACCACTGCTCATACTCAAGCTTTCAAATCAATCATTCAACAACAATAAAGTTTGATTCTATAATCACATATGTTAAAACAAGAATGTAACAAGTATGAGAATGTTGGTCAAGAGCATAAGTTGATCAAGGAAGTCAAATCAAGATGATTCAAGTCGACGCATCAGAACAGATAATGGAACTGAGTTTGTTAATCAGACATTGCGTGAATATTATGAGAAGGTTGGCATCTCTCATGAAACATCTGTTGCCCGCTCTCCACAGCAAAACGGTGTTGTTGAAAGACGAAATCGTACGCTAATTGAAGCAGCCCGCACTATGTTAATTTATGCAAAAGCTCCTTTATTTCTATGGGCCGAAGCGGTTGCTACAGCCTGTTATACCCAAAATCGTTCCATGATACGCCGTCGACATGGTAAAACACCATACGAGCTTCTGCACAACAAACCTCCCGACCTATCGTATCTTTATGTGTTTGGTGCACTCTGCTACCCAATGAATGATAGCGAGAACTTGGGCAAGTTACAACCGAAGGCCGATATAGGTATTTTCATTGGCTATGCACCCACGAAGAAAGCATTTCGGATTTACAACAGACGTACCAGATGAATAGTTGAAACCATTCACGTTGACTTTGATGAGCTGACTGCAATGGCTTCTGAACACAGCAGTTCAGGACCCGCACTTCATGAAATAACTCCTGCAACAATCAGTTCAAGACTTGTGCCACACCCTCATCCTTCAACACAGTTTGTACCACCTTCGCGAACTGACTGGGATATGTGATTCGTCAGAATCTATATACGTAAAATAATATAATAATATCCGTAGAGCAATTAAGAAGATTTCCAAAGTTTCCCTTGAGGAAAATTCTCTCTAAAAGATATATATATATATATAATATAATACGTATATTAACCGGGAAGTATAATTCCCGGGTCGTTTCCCCAACGATTCATGAAATTGAAATCACGTTCTTGTTTGGATAATGATTTGAATAAAAACAAAGATTGATTTAATTACTAATTAAAAGCAACAATTAAAATAAGAAAACTAAAGCAATTAAGCACAAAAACAATTAATAGGAACAAATTAAACGCGACGAATAAGCAACTAAGGCAAGATTAACTCCTAAAAATGCAAATTAAATTTCTAAACCTAAAATAAGACAAAATAAAATTTTAAGAAAAAGAAAATTATTTTTTGGAGTATTTTTGAATTTATTATGAATTAAAAACTAATTTATTCTATTTAAATCTTAGAAAATAGCAAATTGATTCCTAAAAATTATAAAAAATGATTTTTAAACTTAGAAAAATAATATAAAAATTCAGAAAACTATTTTTAACTACTTTTAATAATAAAATCCTATTTTTTAAAATTAAAATTAAAAGCTTAAAAATTAAAATTAAAATCTAAAAAGAGTAAAAATGATTTTTCTAGATGTAAAACTAAAAGTAATCAATCTAATTCTAAAAACTATTTTTTTATATTTTTAAAAGTTATTTTTGTATTTTTAAATGATTTTTGAAACTTTAAACCTAAGAAAAATCGTAGAAAATAAACTACTAAATGGAAAAATTCCCAAAATTGAGGAAAATTCCTAAATGCAACTAAGAACAAAGGAAAAATAAGAATAAGCCCCCAACTTATCTAATAAGTTGGGGAAATAAGCTAAAAGGTTACGGCTTATTATTTAGCTTAAGGGCCAAAACGTGGTTAACTACTTAATGAAAAGAAAGGAAATCGGATGAGCGATTGTAGCAACTTGGTAAGGCGTGGGGTTTGTGTGGGAGAGGTCTTGGGTTCGAGTCCCAAGCACACATTTTTTTATTTTCAAAAACTAAAAGCACAAGCTTGTAGAAGAACCTTTTTTTAACATCTTTAATAAAGCAAGCTTAAGCTGAAACCTAGAAATAAGCACTTAAAAAGCTAATGAAAAAGCTGTATACAGTATGTAAGCTTATAAAGACCAAAAAGCTAGTTTTCACTTAACAGCTTGCACATAACTCATTTTAAGCTCATTTTTAAAAACAAAAGCTAAACCTGAAAGCTTATAACATGTAGAAGCTAATTATGAAAAGCTAAATTAACCAAAAACACTATAGGACTCCTAAATTTAATGATCAAAATAGTAAACTTAGAAATAAGCACTTAAGACTTAAAACTAAATAAGCTATAACCTAGAATAAGCTAAAACAGAAGCTCAATTTTTAAAAACTTAATAACCTACACATAAGCTATAAATTCAAATTATAAAAGCAAATACTATAAGCTAAAAATCTAAACTTAGAAGCTAGGATCTACTTGCTACTGTTTTTGGCTTTTTGAGATTTTTATGAACTTTTAAAAGCTAATGCTTCCTAGTGAATAAGCTAGAATATTGAAAACAAGTCTTAAACCATCTTATCCTATATCTAAACTATAAGCATACATAATTTGAACAAGTTTACCCGACTTAAGCTAGTTTAAAAGATGATCAAAAGGGGACTATAGTTGGACTGCAAATGCCCTATCTGATGCACTTGACCAAAAGGTTAAAACCAACTTGCATGTATCCTTAAGGGACAACCCTGCACTACACACTATTATTGAGTGTGTCTAAACTCTAATCAAGCAAAAACCAAGCTCAAAAAGGCTTGGTTCAAAAATTCCAAAGATCTAAAAGAGAAAATGCTCCCTTGGTGCAGAAATAAAGAATTTAAGCCTTAACATGCTAATTTTTGAAATCTAATCTTTGAAAACTCTTTCACAACTAATTTTAAATGAAAATGAAACTGACTCAAGTAAATAGCACAATTCACTTTGACTTTTAGAGGTCAAAATGTACTAAACCAAACACTCATTTAAGCTAGACAGATTTTACTAAAACTTGAGAGAATGAAATCTAGTTATTAAAATCTTGATACCAGATAGAAAATAGCTTATTACCAACCTAATGAGCTTATATAAACTAGTAATTAAGACAGAAACGTTGATTTAAGAATTAACCTAATATTTTTAGATTTTTAAGAGTTTTAATGAAGATATTTAACCACTAGTCCTATTAAAACTTTGATAAAACTAATCTAGCCTACTAATCCTATACTAATAATCAACTGAAAGAGATTAAAATCAATAATTATTCAATTACTTCTACCAGAACTAACTAAAGAACACTAGCAGTACTAACTCAAGGTTAGTACTGCTTGTTCCAAACACCCCTTAAATTTCTCAAATGCCATTTTTAGCTTAGAAATTGAATTCTAGATATCCAAACTTAAAAACCAGATAGTAAACAACTCTAAATAAGCCTAATAAGCAATCCTAAACAAACACTAAGCTAGAAACTATAAGCTAACACTAAACTACTTATTTTTGAGTTTTTATTGATTTTTGAAACTAAATGAAGCAAAACTAAATCTAAACTATAAGAATTGAACTAAGATAGCAGAACATACTTATTAAGCTAGAAATCAATCAAATAACCACAGATAAGCAAGCAGTTTAAACTAAATAAGCAATTCTATACTAGGAATTTAAAACAGAAAAGTAAAAGAGACATACAAGGAGCTTTAGCTGAACAAAAGCTTAAAATGCTCTTAGAGTTTATCTACTAGCTCTGGCTTATCATTGATAAGCCAGTAAAAGTCCATGGAAGCTCTTCCATTGCCAGCTTCCCTTCCATAAGCTCAAAATCCAATAAGACATGGTATTAAGCTGTTTTTATAGTTTAAGTAGATTAAATGGCCAATTAAGCTCAATCACAAGCTTAGAGACTTGTGAGAGCTAGAATGAGCTTGTGTGAGCTTATGAGTGACAGTAGCAAACATTTGGCTTATTAAGAATTTTATGACTAAGAACAGATGATTAACACTAAACTTTTGATTTCATTAACTTTCAAAATAGATTACAAAGCTTAAGAAAAGAGATTACAATGATTTAAAAGAGGAAATTACATGTTTAACTAAAAACTACATAAGCTAATTTAATTGAAAAAAAATTACAAGAAAAGAAGATATGTATGTGTGAGCTCAGGCCTCTATTTATAGCATCCATCTGATCCTTCTAGTACTCTTGGTAGTTACACGCTCCTCTTGATCTCATCCGTACATTCTCTCAATGATTGGAAGAGCAGTCTTAGCTGTTGGATCACATCATATCTCACACAGATTGCCAGCTTGGCAATCCATGATTGAGACAGCTTGTGCTTCTTTTGAGAGTGTATCAAGTGTAAAATGCTTTATTCCTTGTGTTTTTGTCAATCCAACGTGTCATCTTTTGATGGGATTGGCCAATAGAATGTGTTTGTTGATGTAATCCTTTGCCACATCACTTATTAACACTTGAATTCCCTTTATTGACCCTTAATTAGCAAAACCCCTTTGTTTTTAACCCTGGGTAAAATGGGGGAGACGATGAATAGTATTTAACTGTTTCACTCGCCATTTTTACAAGAGGGTGCGTTTGAGTTTGTGTTGACCCGGGTCTTTGATTTGGGTTTGGGCCGGATGTTAGTTATAAAAATTATGGGCTCGGGCTTTGTTTTGGATTTGATATAAAAAGTTAACGGGTGTTTACTTCTATTAATAGAAGTTAACACCGTTAGGCTTTAAGGGTTATTCTTGTAACTTTAAGGGTTATTAATAGAAGTTAACATTGAAGTTTGACTAGGGTTTGACTTTGATGGCTTCTATAACAATCCGTATTTTCAGGTCATTTTACGACTTCAATCATTTAAGTATTTATTTTTAGGCTTTTATGCGTTAACTTTTTATTTCAGTCGTTAGTTAAATTGCATAAACTAAAAATTGACATTCAACATAAACGGGCATCAATCAAATAAAAGTTTACGTCGAATACGTGTTATATAATTTTTACAAAGATAATTTATAAGTTTTCGTATTTTATTTTCATGTTTTACGTAAAACGTTTACGTATACGTTAAAATGCATGCATGCATACATTATAAATCACCACCACCTTAGTTGATCATGCTTAGACTACATAATAAAACAAGATACAAAAATTTTGAAATGTTTTCTTATTTTCTTTGCATATTGCCGCCAACAATACACCAAAAGAGGAAAAGGGGACAACCTTGAACTTGTACATGGTCATTTTTGTGTTTAACTCAAACTTATGCATACATGTGAAATGGCTAACCCCCCTTTTACCCATACCTAAATGGTGCTAAATGCAAGTAAATATTAAGACTTGTATACACACACTTTAATTATCAAAAGCAAATTACATTTCACTCTCTTTTGGCTCTCTCAACTGTCGGCAGCAAGCACTCAACAAAAGCAAGGGAAAAATCAATTTTTGTGTTATTAATTTGCAAATTTAATCAAGAAGGTTTCAAGTGGGTTTAGGTTAGTAACAAAGAAAGGGTTTGTGTAAGATTAGATTATGTTCATCACCATCTTCATTCACTCAAGGTTATCATAAAACTCATACTTTCAATTTCTTTATTTTCATGTGTATATAATTGTTATATAGTTTAATCACCATCTAGGATTATTTTATGAGTTTATAAAATAAAATGAGCTTATATATATGGTTTGACATTACTTTTCATATGAATTTATGATTTTCAAAATATGTTAATATGTTTGAAACAAGGATTTACAAGCAGTGGATAATAATTATAATTATTTGTAAGTTATGAGTATTTATTTAATTATAAAGTTTACATAGTTAAATAAAAATGTTGGACACTTTTCTTAGACATTATGGATATAATATGATGGACAATATTTAGAGGGCTTAAATTATATACCCAAGATATGCTATTGTATAAATTAGAGGAAGTGTGATAATATATTTGAGTTGAAAATACTTAAAAATCAAGTTATATAATTTTTTATATAAAACATTAAAACAAACTGTTTTAATTCGACCCACCAACTGTTGGTTTGACATTTTTATAAAATAGTACATATTGTAGGATTTCCAAATCTATAAAGAATTCACGAAACGATTAAATAACGAAGGAGTTGTGATTTTTACAAGATATACATTTATAAAAGTATTTTTATAAAAGAAACTTATTAAAATATATGAATTCGAATCTGAGTAAAATATTTTATATTTTTTTGTAAAATTAGATTTTATAAGGATTCTAAAAAGGTAAGAAACTTGAAAAACCAATGGATAATGAATTAGTTATGACTTTTTCATGTTTAATTAGTATAATAAATTAAGCATTAAAAAGTGTTTTTATAAAAGAAAGTTTATAAAAACAAATGGAATAGTAAACTGATCTGATACTTTTATATTTTTATCTAAAAGTACATATTTTTGGGATTCTAAAAATGTAAGAAATTTGAAAAACCATTGGATATTGACCAAGTTATGAATTTCACTTGATTTACTAATTAAATATACAAAAGTAACTTTACAAAAGTAACATTATAAAAATAACATTTTTCTACTGTAGACACCAGATTGTAAAAGGTTTATAAAAACTTAGAAAATTATTTAGTGAACCCATGGATATAAAGAACGTTAGAAACGAAATTAAAACGAATAAGTTACGTCAAATACGATATTTCAATAATTAATTATATAAAAGTATTTTTATATAATTTATTAAAAACATTAAGAGTTACTGTTCATCAGTGGGGTAATATTTATAAAAGTGATATTTTTATAAGTCAATCTAAATACGAGATCACGGGTATAAGTATCATGCAACGCGGACTTTAAATAAGTAGTAATTATATACTTTAAATATTAAAGTATATTGTTTTTGCAAATATACAAAAGGCAATGTTTTTAAGTATAAAAACACATGAATATTTTTATGAAACATTTATTTCGTTTATGAATAAATGTAACATTTTTACAAACATATTTAGGTGGTGATGTAGCATTATATGATTTAATAATATTAATTATTCAAGTTCAATATATTCATACGACCTACGATATTTAGGTTGCATTCGGACTATCACGTGACGTGTCACGCATTTGATTCATTACTCATTCATTCACTTAAGGTGAGTTTATAGTCCCCACTTTTATACTTTTTCAATCATTTATCAAATCTCGGGGATGAGATCATGTTTGTTTTCAACATGGATGCAAGTACATTTTAAATTCAAATATTACGAGTTTGCCTAAGTAGCTATAACCCACTATGCCCATTATCATGAACTGTTAATTGCATGGATGTAATTGTTAATTGCATTATGTGAGCGCGAATGTTATGAATAGATCTATTTGGGATTAACATCCCCGTTCGGGCAAGTAGCGCTTGCTAGTTTACCGGTTGGCCGGAAACGACGAACGTATACCATTTGGATTCATGGATGTTACGGGTTGAACATCTACATTGGGCAAAGTCATTTATGTGTATTTAAAATACATACATTTTTTATCTTCGGTGTCATGAGCTTAGTGCATTTCGTAATACATTTTTGTGATATTGTATTCGTTACTTTATTACAGGAAAATCTTGCTATCCGCTTCATTAAATTCATAAACCTATAAATTCACCAACATTATTGTTGACAGTTTAAACATGTTTTCTCAGGTCAATAAGGTACAAGTCACGGATACATTGGCTGGTCGTCATTTGAAGTCACATTATCATAAAGATTTGCATGCATTACATTTTGGAACATTGTTATGTTGTGAAATCTTTACTTTTCCAAGATAAACAAGTTAAGCCCATGAGCTTTTTGTAACGAACCATTTATGAAATCCAATGTATCAGATTTTAAACGACCCTTATAATGGTCGTTCTCATACCTTGTGCTATTGATCTATGAAGTAATGCCCCCGAAACATCATATTCCGCTGCGACCCATTTTGGGGGTGTTACAGATTGGTATCTAGAGCCAAGGTTATAGAGAACCAGGTCAAAAAAAAAAATTGCTTGGTCTATAACCGTTTTCAAACATTGTGTCATTCAAAAGTTTTCAAAGGGACATACATACAAACAAGTAGTGTTGCATCTAGTTTGCATCTAGTATACATACTTACATGTCATGCATCATTTTAGCATTAGTTGATTATACTAAGTGCTTACATAAGTTATATACGTGTTACTATTACATTACGTATATTACTGCTTGTCCTATATAATATACTTATACAAGTTTATATTATGGTTACAGATTTGCCATGTCATCAGACAACGCATCGTCCGCTGTTACCTATACATCCGTATCTTCTGATTCAAACGGACCATCATCATGAGGTATTCCACTCGTGAATGCCGGCGAGCTTCTGGATATGGACCCGTACGAGGAGGCTGCCCAACAAGGGCAGGCACACCCACTGTCACCTGCCTATGTACCTAATCCTATGGAGTTGGATGAGCATGTACCAGTATATGTTTCGGAGCCAGAGCACCTAAAGTACCATGCACCATCAGATGATGACATTTAGGTTGAGGATCAGCCTTATGCTGATGATGCTTCACCGACTGCTGAGTCACCTGGATACATTGCTGACTCAGATTCGATGGAGGAGGAAGATGACGAGGATCCCGAGGAGGATCCCAGCGAGAAGCATGAGCCCAAGGATGACGACGATGATGATGATACAGATGATGAGGATGAGGAGCCCACTGAGGAGGAGGAGGAGGAGCACCTAGCTCTGGCTGATTCTTCTTTGGTACCTGTTGTTAACCATGTTTCCTCAGCTGGGATACAAAGGCATTTAAGACTGATGAGTCTGCACCTACACCTAGATCACCTCAGACTAGGGTCCCTTTTCTCAAACACATCTCTGTAGGGCATGGAATACTGTTCGACTTGAGCCACCTATGTCGGCATCCATGGAGGCACGCATTGCTGAGCATGCTGCCGCACCTATACCACCTACCAGCCCTACCTATGACCAGGCACCACTAGGTCATAGGGCAGCCATAATCCGTATGAGAGAGGACATCCCCAAGGAGGACCAGCCACCTCAGAGGAGATTTTTACTTACTGCTCCCCCACCTAGGTGTGATGTAGCAGAGAGTTTAGCTGCTGCTGCTGCTAGAGCACCTAGAGGCCAGTATGATTTTGTTGATGCTGTTGAGGCCGGACAGGGTTTTATTCGTAGCCCTGGTCATGATGCCCGGACTATTGCTAGAGCTGCTGACAGAGCTGAGGATGTTGGTTATGTTAGAGCCTTATAGGCTTCTGAGCGTAGGATGATGACTTCTATGGAGGAGGTCAATTTGAGGGTGAGCTACCAGGCACATGTTCGCAGGCAAGAGAGTGAGATTTTCTATACGCAGCTTCATGATGCTTGGACTGACCGCAGAGACATTAGGCTCGAGATTGATGTAGTGAGAGGTTAGAGGACTGCTTAGGAGGCAGAGTTGCATGAGGTATGCCAGGCTTACCTTAGTTCCGAGGCTCAAAATAGGGCATTGTTGGCGTAACTTAAGACATTGGAGACTCACATGACTCGTATGGAGTGGCAGCGCCAGAGAGCTGAGGATGATGCAGTCATATAGATCATGCGTACCCATGTGCTAGAGGCTAGAGCTCGGATTGATACAGTGGAGGACACCGGTAGTAGCTGTTAGTTGTACTTTTCATTTCTAGCTATCTTGTATAGTCTATTAAGCTTTATGGGTAAATCCCAGCTAATAGGCTTTAGGAAGTATTTTCATTTTTTGTACGAAGATCATTGTGGTCATTTTGTATCCATACAAATCATGTATGATTCGACATTATATTATGAAACATTGATGTATGATGTTATGGTTGATCTCATTTTATTCATTTTCCATGGTGTTGTGGTGTAATTATTATTATCATATCCATTTGTATCGACATTGTGATTATATCTTACGTACATTGTATTCTTGTGATTATTATAATCATGCCTGTAACAAGACAAGGAACAAACGACGCCATGACTCCAGAATCCATTCAAGCTATGATCGATCAAACAATCCAAAGAAACTCTACCCACACGCAGGATGATGCAAGCCACAATTCAGGTGGAGGACTCAGACGACCTGTGCAACCTGCACGTGTCTGTTCCTACCCCGACTTCATGAAATGCCAACCCTTAAATTTCAAAGGAACTAAAGGCATTGTAGGCTTGTCTCAATGGATCAAAAAGTTGGAATCAGTATTCCACATTAGCAGTTGTGCCATTGAAAATCAAGTGAAGTTTGCTACCTACACTCTGCTAGGTGCTGCACTAACCTGGTGGAATGGTCATGTGAGAACCTTAGGTCATGATGCTGCCTATGCTATGACTTGGGGGACTTTTAAGAAGAAATTGATGGACAAATATTATGTAACACCCCAAAAAATGTGTCGCAGCGGAAATATGTCTGGGGGCGTTACTTCATAATACAATAGTACAAGATATAAGAGAACGACCTCTAAATGTGTCGTTTGAAAAGTAATCTCGTTGGTTTCTTTGAAATTGATGTAACATTTGTCCCAAAATTGCATCATAATGAAAAGCTTGAAAATAACCCAACGAGATTTGATCATTTGTATGTAAGTAGAAATCCATAAATGAGATCTTGTCAATTTTAGACTCCATTGCACATCAAGTAAGCCAAGCATCTAATTCACCTGAGAAAAACATGCTTAAAAGTGTCAACATTAAAGTTGGTGAGTTCATAGAGTTTTGTAAGTATAAATGTAAATGTTGAAATCCAAAGATTTATAAAGTACGAATGATCATTTCAATCCTGATAATAATCGCCAAGAATTTGTAAGAGTAAGTGTAGAACCAAAAGAGTTTAATGTTTATGATTACATTGTGGTTTTTCTAATAAGCTATGTGTATACAGGAAACCTAAGAGTTTTTGAAACCGGAGGTCCGTGAGTCCCGATACTAGTCTCTGTGGGGTGTCAAAAGCCTGGTCACTTAGCCGCAAGGTTGGGATGTGCCGAGACGAAAGTTGCTACATGGGATGATCTCGCCTTTAAACTCATTATTCTCGGGTGGAACGTGAAGCATATAAATTTTGCAAAACGTTGATTCATGGTTGAAATTCGAAATGGCACATTCAACTAATATATAATAATTGTCGGGAGTGAAAAGTTTACAAGTTACAAATATGAGTAGTATTAGCATTTTAACTTATATTTAACGGTGATTTCGTTTTTAAGCTTGGTTTGGGACAAGTGAAAAGTCGGGAACGATGATTTTATCCTTTTTGGGGCATTTTAGGATTGAAGTGCGTCTTGTTCTATGACCCGAAGTTATAAAAATAACGAAAGTCAAATATGTTAGTTGCTTGAAAAGAAAAGCATGAAAAGTACAAAAAATGAGAAAAAGGAAAAATACAAAAATATGTGGGAATAAGTGTATATATATTTAAAAATGGTAAAAACGGGGCTTTTCAAAACTTATGATTCTTTAATTCCCCTTGATGAACACTTAGCTACTTTTCGAAGTAATTAGTCGAGGGGGATTGAGATTCTTGGTTTTCTTAAGTGTTTATTTATAGCATTGCGTGAGGACATGGCAATATCTTAGTATGGGGGATTTTGGTATGTGCTTAATTACACATACCATTAACCTAGGAAAACGTGCTTAAAAGACTAAAAACATACCAAAAATACATTGTATTTGTGTGTTTTGCATCTATATTGCAGGAAACGGATATCAACAAAAAGGACAAAACCGAGCACGGGAATGTAAAGAGCGTGAAAAGCCAAAGTCAAAGTCAACAGAAAAGTCAACCCGACAAAGTCAACAAGTCAAAGCTGAGGCCAATATCGAAGAATACTTAATGGGCCCACCCGTACCCATCTAATGGGCCGGGTCAGCCCATTAAGGTATTATAAGAAGACTTTAAGCCCAAATCATATGGCCGTTAAGTCTGTTAGCCCACAAAGGACTATCCATGCAATGAAAACATACAACATAAGGGGCTGTTTTTGCCAATTCCCTTAAACTTTTCACAACACAAGGACTGTGGTTGCAAACACACTTATCAAGTTAAAGGGCCATTCTTGCCATTCCCCCTAACTTTTACCCAGTTTAACAAAACTAATTTTTCCCGCCAAAGCTACTGTACATCTTCCTCACACACGTTTTGTGTGTCTATCACCCCTGCAGCATACAAACAAACCTTTCACCCCACAACAAAACATCGTAATCCCTCTACCCCACTTCACATAAGTCAATTGCCATGTTGGCAATCCTCAAACACCCAATTCGACAATGGAAAATGACAAAGATTGAAGGGTTGAGATCAAAGGCTTGGAAAACACTCATATTGGACGACTGAGATGACTTTTGGGACTCACTCACAAAGAAAACACACCTCAGTTTTCACTCACTAAAGAAGCACAAGTGAAGACCCCCAAGACCTAATTTTCTTATATAAATAGGATTACTTGTAAGCCTTTGAGGCAAGTAGTCTTTATCTAGTTTTACTTTACAGCTTATTGTAGTTAATTTAGCTTATTGTCATTTCCTTTTTAAAAAAAGCCTTGTAATGTTTTTCAAGTTTAATGAATTTTAAGTCTTTTATGCTAAAGCCTGTTTTCTAAGTTAATGCAAATTTATGTTATAAAAACGTTTCATAAGCTCTCTTAAGCTATTTACTTGTCATTTAAGCTGTTCAACTTAAGCTATATAAACTTCTTCATAGTTTATATAGCCTAAGTCCTTTCATTTCAAAAATCACTCAAAAAGCTATTTGGAAGATATGCCAAAAAGGGAAGGGCATATAGGACTTTTACTAGCTTGTCTTTTGACAAGCTAGAGCTTGTAGATTAGCTTATTTATAAGCTTGTTTGCCCTGTTTAAGCAAGGGCTTTGTAAGTTTTTGTAGAATTCTAGTAATCTTATGATCAAAGCAAGAACTAGAGTGAAATGTGGGTTGTGATGTTAGAGAGAGATTGGATGGAAAATGGATGAATTGTATTAAGATGGAATATGGAAAAATGGAACAACCAACCACCAACCCCTCTCCAATGTTAGGAGAGGGATTATATAGTACATGGAGGCCGGCCATGGGCTATGATGGGCTTCCCATGGGCCTTGGGCCGGACTAGATTACTAATCTAATCATTACACTAACTACGAGCTAAGACCTGTTACAACTTGGAAGTGACCGACACTTTTTGTGTTTCCAACAGTTTTCATTTTTCAAATTTTAGCTTATTTACTGTAGCATTGCTTATTTCTGCTTATCTCTGCTTATTATTGTTTATGTCTGCTTATATATGTTGTTTTATGCTCATTCATGCCTTGTTATAGCCTAGATTTACTTTGTTCTTGATTTTTCTTTAAAACTCTCTTTTATAGCTAAATCTGCTTATTGCTTATTTGCTTACTTTTCGTGCTTAACTTCTGTTGAAGATTGCATATTTATGCTTAATTTTCTCTTACATTTAGCTGTTTTTCATAACCTTAGCTTAAATAATTAAGAATCAAGTTAAAAATGGAAAGTTGTCTTTTAAAGAGGTGTTTGGGTCAGTAGGAAAAATGGGACAAAAATGGACTTCAAACCATTTGGGTCATTGAGCCAACTTTCATAAGCTCTTTTAAGCTGTTTTTTTTTGTTAAGCACGTTTTCAAAGTCTAAAACTCTTTTTTCAAGGTATTTATTAACGTATTCATGGTTTGATC
Source organism: Tanacetum coccineum (assembly GCA_026074375.1). Taxonomy (NCBI): domain Eukaryota; kingdom Viridiplantae; phylum Streptophyta; class Magnoliopsida; order Asterales; family Asteraceae; genus Tanacetum; species Tanacetum coccineum. The sequence goes on from BQNB010013894.1 coordinate 72,676, forward strand.
TGTGACATTTTGGTTCCTATGATACCTCCCCCAACCCCCGGCCCCCTTATCCCCTCTCAGTCTACGCACCCCCCTTTTCATAAATGGTTGTTAAATGTTATTCTCATGCTTGTTTTATAGTCTAAATGCAGTAGGGTAGAAGAGTTCTAAGTTTGCAAGAGTGTTTTTGGTTTTGGTTCAAAATCTGTCATAATATAGTTAAGTGTCTTTTTGAAATAAAAACACCTTTTTCAATTGCTTTTTCTGGTTTATTCTTAATTTCAAAATGCTTTTTGAAAGATGATACTTGTTCTTTGAGGTTTAATTTTAATCTGTTTTGAGGTCTTATATCCATAAGGATCTGTTTGATTGCTTATTTTTAAGCTCAAAAGTAGGGTTTTGTAAAGATTGAAATTTTTTTCTAAGTGTTGTAATCTGTGCAATAAACACTTTTGTCAATAGCTGTTTTAACTGGGCTTTACTCTCCGATTTGTTTTTTTTATTTTTTCTCGATTTTTCAAACTCCTTTTTCTTGGTTGCTTTATTTTAGCTTATTGGCAAGCTTTTTGGTGGTATAAGCCATTTTAAGCCCATAGGTTCTATTTACTAGCTTCAAACTATAAGCCTTAGAAAAAAAATATCATTTTGGCTGTTTGGTTTTAAAAGTTTTGGCTTGTAAGCTTTATATTTTTCTTTATTGAGCTTGTTGGCCTTAATGAATTTGCTCTTAATTTTAAGGATTTATATTATGCTTATTAGGTTAGTCTTAATCCATTTTAGCTTATTTTACTTAGGGTAGAGCTTATTTGAGCTTATTTGCATTTTTAGCTTAACATTTTAAGTTTAAAAGACCTTCAATGTTATTCTGTCATTTTTAGCTTATTCTAGCTTAATTTCTTAGCTTATTTTTGCTCCACATTGCTTATTAGGACTAGGTTATAAGCTGTCATAAGCCCTTTTGCTTTTCCTTAGCTTATTTTTATTTTTTTAGATGAGAACTAATAAATACCCAAACAAATATATCCATATACGTATTATTTTCTTTTAGTTTTAGTTTAACATTCTGTTCAACGCTTTTTTTTAGCCTTTCTTTTTGGAGCTTATTTCTGAGGCTTATTGTTAATAGTTATTGAGTTTTTAAATTTTTTGTCTTAATTTAAAGTTGCTTGATTCAGCTTATTTTATAGCTGGTGGTTGTTGAGGAAGTGGGAAGGGATGGTGAGAAGTGGAAAGTGGAAAAAAAAAAAAAGTTTTAAAAAAAAGGCAAAAGCAAAAAAGGAGATTGAGGCTGGTGGGGGGGAAGTGGCGAAGGTTGGGAAGGTGGAAGTCCAAGGTGAGCAGGGCTCGAACCGTGGACCTCAACACCCTCAACCCTTTTAACTCACACACCACACACCACTCGCCCTTGGGTCTTTTTCGGTTTTCTTTTGCACCATTAATTTCTTAACCACATTTTGGGCCTTTATTCTTATTTATAAGCCGTAGCTTGTTTGGGCTTATTTTTAGCTTATTTGATAAGCTGGCTTAACCAGCTTATTTTTCCTGCCTTCCTCATAACATTTAGGACTTTTTGTAATTTTTTTATAATTCATTTAGTATTTTTTATATTTAATTTAGTTTAAAATCGTTTTTAATTCATAATAAAAAAATATAAATGTCAAAAAATATAATTCTTTTTAACTCCCCTCCCTCCCCCCCCCCCCCTCCCCCCCCCCCTCCCCCCCCCCCCCCCCCTCCCCCCCCCCCCCCCCCCTCCACCCATTTTCTTTGTCAAATAGGACTACTTAAGGAAAATATATTAGCTTTCCGTAGGGTTAAATTGTAGATTATAGTTTTTTTAAAAGGCGGGATTAGATCACCGTTCAGGTTTTTTCGTGTTTTTTTAAGCTTTTAAATCAATTTCGTTATCTTGGTTTTAGTTATTTTCTTAGTTCTTTTCAAAAGAGTTAATTTCATAATTCGTCCCTAATGTTTGTCGGGTATAACGGATTTAGTCCCTCCGAAACTTTTTTAACGGATCCAGTCCCCAAACTTTTGACCCGTATCGGGTTTGGTCCCTTGACCACTAACTCTGTTAGTTTGACTGTTAACTCAAGATGGTTTAACTCAAATAGAAGGGTAATTATGTCATTTTACGTATGCATTAAAAACAAAGAGTTAATTTCAATAAACACCCCACTCAAGGGGAATGAAAGATACCATAGGGAGTCTTGTTAAGTTCAAGAAGAACGAATCTATGTAATAACGCTCGTGGCCAAGTGTGGCAGTAGCTGAGTTTATCTCATGGCTCACTGGAGGCTTGTCACCATAGGCTTTTTGCAACCACTTGGATCCAGATTGTATGATCTCATCTTGAGAATCATTAGCCATCATGAGTGTCGGCCCAGTTGATGAATTTCTTAGCAAGGGTGTACCAGAAGAAGTAGCAAGTAACCACCCTTCTTGAGATGTCAAATAAATATGTCCACCATGAAGCTCCACTAGTTCCTTCATAACCAACCGCCACTGGATTTGTACCCATCTCCCCAAAAGAACATAAAGACCATCAGATATAATTATGTTGGATTTGGGTGTTATTTTTATGTTTTAGGTTCCAAATCTGTGTTTGATAATAAAAGAGAGGGATTTTGCTATAAATTTAAAGGGATGGTATTTGTAAATCTGTATATATATTGAAAATCATCTCAAAATCATTTTTGGATCTGTCTTTGTGGATCGGTAATTGTGTTTTAGTAGTTGGGTTTGTATTGTTTTTAGTAATTGTTGGAGAGTATTACTAGATCTGTATAATATGGTTTGTATTTGTGGTTGAACATTAATGTGTGGTTTAATAGTAAGGGTTGTGATATGATGGGGATGAAGATAAAATAGGGGTGATGATGAAGATGAAGTGAGGTTGTTGATATGACTGGGCTGAAAGATGACTGGGGGGAGATGAAAAAATATGTTGTTAAATTATAATAATTTAATAATAAGTAATTAAAAAAAAATAAGATATTTATGAAGATTTAATAAATAATAATAATAAAATAAAAAAATAATGGAGGGCATTTTTTGTATTTCGTTTATCCAAACAACTATTTAACAGTCAAAATAACTGGACAAATATTGGTCAAAGGGAACCATAACCCGATACGGAGTAAAAAGGTTTTGGGGACTGGATCCGTTAAAAAAGTTTCGGAGGGACTAAATCCGTTATACCCGACAAACATTAGGGACGAATTATGAAATTAACTCTTTAATAAATAAAGTTTATTATATAAAAAGTCGCAAATAGATAAAAGTTAAGGGTCCGTTTTGTATATTTTTTTTTTTACGTTGGGCCAGATTGGGAGAAAATTTTTTTTGGCCTAGATTTTGGGCTAGTACCGTGTGTACTGTAGCATGTACTGTAGCAGAGTGGATTTTTTTGGGGCCACTTTTGGGCTAACTTTGTCAAAGGTGGGGTCAAACATTTGTGAATTGTATTATAGGGTAATTTCGTTAAAGATTTTTGTATATGTGATAGGATTTTGTAATTGTCTTTCAAATGGTATAACATCCTCGTGTTTTTAGCATTATTGGTAAAAGATCAGTAGTTTTTAATAGTCAAAAATTCATT
>BQNB010013895.1:0-76254 GCA_026074375.1 Tanacetum coccineum
GGAAAATTAGTACATTTTTTAATTAATATTAGGTTGTACATGTACTTAGGAAGACTTCTAGTTATTTAGGTATGTGGAATATGTAGGTTTATGGGTTTTTCTTACCCATATTTGGCCAACATGGTTTATTAACACGAGAATTGAATGAATTTTGTGTTTAAGGATTAAAAGTGGGTATTGGTTTGAGTCTAGGTAAGTCTAGGTATTTCCGAAGTGTGTCTAAACGCATTTTATTGCGAAACGTAACCCTTTTACGTGACCAATAAAAATAAAACGCGCAAAGTCAATAATTATCTTCCTAATAATTACCTAACACTTGCTTGACGTAAACCTTAATTTATTTGGTGACCACTTACTTTGAATGATTATTTCTAGTCTACGCGATTTAGCTTAAAAGTTAAATTAAAAGTAAACGCGCACCGAACTAAAATAGATAGTGAAGAATAATAGGAGTCATAAAATGATCTAAAATTGAAAAATATAACTATAATGCAGTAGAGAGTATTTGTAATGTATTTATAATTTTTTTACTACATTACAATTTTATTTCTACTGCATTATAGCTATACTCTATTGCATGTCAGTTTAAATTCTATTGCATCACATAGTATATTTTGGTATTTTAGTATTTCTACTGCATTATAGTAGAATATAACTGCATTACAGTAGAATATAACTGTAATTGCATTACAGTAGAATATAATTGTAATGCATTTAATTGTAATGCGTGGCTGATTATGTGTGTGATGCGCTAAAAATTAAACTTAGATGCAATAGGTTATTTTTGTTGTTCATATGGATGATTTAGGTTAAATGTGGTTTGCCTATTTTACAAAAATGATTATGTATGCCTGATTATGCGTGTGATGTGCTAGAAAATGAATTGTAATGCATCAAGTTATTGTTGTTGTTCATAGGGATGATTATGTTAAATATGGTTTGCTGTTTGTGCAAAAAATGATTGTGAGTGCCTGATTATGTGTGCAATGTGCTAAAAAATGAACTGTAATGCAGTAGATTATTGTTAGTGTTCATAGGCATGATTTAGTTTTAATGTGGTTTGCCAGTTTTGCAAAAAATGATTACATGTGGCTTATTATATGTGTGATGTGCTGCAAAATGAACTGAGATGCAATAGGATGTATGTTGATGTTCATAGGCATGATATAGGCTAAATGTGGTTTGTTGTTTGTGTGAAAATGAATGTGTGTGCCTGATTCTATTTGTGATATACTAGAAAATGTATTGTAATGCAGTAAGATGTATGTTGATGTTCATAGGCAAGATTTAGGCTAAATGTGGTTTGCCGTTTGTGTGAAAATGAATGTGTGTACCTGATTCTGTATGTAATGTACTATAAAATGAACAGTAATGCAGTAGAATATAACTATAATGCAGTAGAGAATATTTGTAATGTATTTATAATTTTTTTTACTACATTACAGTTTTATTTCTACTGCATTATAGTTATACTCTATTGCATGTCATTTTAAATTCTATTGCATCATAGAGTATATTTTGGTATTTCTACTGCATTACTGTTAATCTTACTGCATTACAGTAGAATATAACTGTAATGCAGTAGAATATAAGATTATAATGCAGTAGAACATAAAATAACATTGATGTACTAAAAAATATAAGAATGTTATTTGTACTGCATCATAGTGTTAAAACTAGTACATCAGTGATTATATGTCTGATGCACTTGATTTTGTATTGTGATGCAGTAGGTGCTGAGTTGTCATGTATAAGGATGAATTATGTTAAGCATATGTCGCGTTTCGTGCGTAAAACTGTTTCTATGGTTGATTGTATGTCTGATACACTTGATTTTTAACTGTTATGCAATAGGTGTTTATTTGTCTCGTATAAGGATAAATTAGGCTAAGCGTAGGTTGCATTATGTGCGTAAACATGTTGGCATGCTTTGTTATATGTGCAATGCACTTGATATTGAACTGTGATGCAGTAAGTGTTTAGTTGTCGTGTGTAAGGATGAAATAGGCTAAGCATGGGTTGTTTTATTTGCGTAAATGTGTTTGTATGCTTGGTTTATGTGTGATGCACTTAAATCTGAACTGAGTTGCAATAGGTGTTGTGTTTAGTTGACGCGTGTAAGGATGAAATCAAATAAGCATAGTTTTTCTTATGTGAGTAAATGTGTTTGTATGCTCAGTTATATGTATGATGCAATGTAATTTGAATTGGGATGTAGTAGATATTCAATAATTACGTGTAAGGATGAAGTAGGATAAGCGTAGGTTGTTTTATGTGCATAAATGTGTTTGTATTCTTGGTTGTATGTGTGATGGACTGAAATTTGAACTGAGATGCATTATGTGTTCATTTGTCGCGTATAAGGATGAAATTGGCTAACTGTAGGTTGTTTTATGTGCGTAAATGTGTTTGTTTGTTTGGTTGTATGTGTGATGCACTAAAATTTGAACTGAGATGCATTATGTTTTTTGTTTTCGCATATACTGATGGATTAGGCTAAGCATATGTTGCATTATGCACATAAATATGTTTGTTTGCTTAGTTGTATGTACGATGCACTTAAATTTGAATTGTGATGCAATATGTGTTCAGATGGCGCATATATTAGGCTAAACATGGGTTGCTTCATGTGTGAAATCTGAACGGTGATACATTAGCTGTTTTGATGTCGCTTATAATGATGCATTAAGCTTAGCGTTGGTTCTATTATGTGCGTAAATGTGTTTGTGCTTGGTTTTTTTGTGTGCACTTGAATTAAAACTGAGATGTAATGGGTGATTGTTTGATTGGTTACTTGATATTGATTGTGGCATATTTTTAATAAGGCATATGGAAACTTACGTAGGTTGTGGTATTTTTTTTGAAGAGGTGAAGAACAAAGGCTTAGGTCAAAAAGGACAAATCAAGCTGATGCGCGTTAAGTATTTAGCAAAGATCATACTTATCAACTTCAATCAGAAAAAGGCAAAAATGTTGAAAGAAGAAGATGCATACGTGAAGCTGCAACCAAAGAATTCTAAACTCCGAACCGATGATAAATACCAAATGAATGATTGTTTTTGCAAAATATTACTGAATACTTCTCAAAGGTCACTGGATGATGCTTATGGATGCTTAACAACTTTAGTTTATATTCTTTTCGATGTTTGAATGAAACTTATAATTGTAATACTTTTGATTCACTACTTAGTACTTTACTTCTTAAATATTTCTAATATGAGAACGTTTTGAATGATAACTATTGAATCAAAGTATTGACAGTATGATGTATTTAATGTTTAAACTATGATGCACTAGAACAGAACATTATGCACTAACATATTACAGTGATACATTAACATTATAACTATGATGCACTAGATATAAACATAAAACATTGTGATGCATCACATGCAAACACAATCATGCACATAAAATGGCATTGCATTACACTAAAATATAACAGTGATACTAACATTATAACTATGACACGGTGGATATAAACATAAAATAACAATGTGATGCACTATGATGCATTTGAAATGACATTGTGATACATTTACACTTGAAATAAATTTGAAATGTAATGCACTAAGTTAAAAATGAACAATTACAAAGACGCACTAGGTATAAAACTATAATGCACTAAGGAAAATAGACAAAAAAAACTTTTGCACACTAAGTTAAAAAATGAACAATTACAAAGATGCACTAAAAATGAACAACAAAGATACTGTATGATATTTCATAACACTGAGATAATGTTGAATTTATGTTCAGTAATGCTATACAACTTACAAGTGAATCAACGTTTTTTAAGAAATACTATAAATATATTGCATCATAATGTTATATATTGCATCATAATGTATAAGTATACTGCACAATATATAAATCTACTACGTCACAATGTTAACAACAATATCACAATGTAAAAATCTACTGCATCACAATGTATAAATCTACTGCATCACAATGTTATTTTACTGCATCATGATGCACTAAATCGTAAGACCATGATGCAGTAACTATGATGCATTAAATCTAAAAATAAAAGAATCTGTAGATAAAAAGTATGATGTACTACAAAAACCAACCTGCAAGAACATATATAAAAAAATATAATGTACTACATAAAAATCACATATGCACCATAGAATATAACAATGATGTAGTATACAATACAAAAGCAACAGACATTACACATTTCTTTCTATTTTCAAAATCATTTCTTGGTATCGTCTACTTTATGAAAATCAATCATAAAACTTAACATGATCAGATCATCATATAAACTTCTGTGGGACACATAGTTTGGGATGTGTCTTGGTAGGATTCCATCGTTTAAGTCGGATTATGAGACATATGATTCCAAAGCTCACACCACCTGACTCATCCTTGGCCTTCAACGGGCTGAATGGCGCACGCAGGCTGCAGCGCAGCAAATCATACGAGACATATCACTTTGAATTTATTCTTTATGTAGACACAAATCGACTATCGATTCAAAGTTTCCATCATCCATCACTCGCATGAGTAAAGGACTTGCCTATAGTTTGATAGATTCTGTTAAGCACTTCAAAATAAGATCATATGCCTCGTAGTGCTTACAGCTACATTCAACTTTCGTTGCAGATTTACAGAAATCAACCTGCAAAATATTTAAAAGAAAATTATTCAGAATGATAGTACAAAACATACTGCATGACAATACAAAATCTACTGCATGACAGTACAAAACCTACTGCATTAAGCATTAAAAAAACACACAGAAACTTTATTAAAGTGTATAAACAAATCAAATGAACTACTAAATAAAGTGTAATGCAATAGTAATAAAACTGTGATGCACTACTAATTTTTTAATAAAGGAAGATGGTATACTTGTTTGAGCGAAAAGTAGCATCAAATGAGATGATATAACCAAAGTGGCATAGTCCCTAATTACTTGTTCATCACTCAAAAAAGACCAACCAACATATCATCATCGACTACAATAAAAAAGTGTTACAAAACTGATACAATCCTATAAAAGTTCAAACAGAACCTTAAAGTGAAAATTTATCTCTACTTTATGCTAGTTAATCATTGTGTTATCTCTACTGTCTCAAATCCTATACCTTTGATTATCTTTCTGTTACATAGGCGTATACATTCTACTCTTATATCTATTGCATCATACTCTTACAACCATTGAATCATACTATTATAACTAGTCATCCATATTCAAAAAGTACACTACAAAGAAATCTGATATAAATAGTCTTATATTTCCTAGTACATCACTGTTGGTATTTTATATTCTACTGCATTACAGTATTATATTCTACTGCATTACAGTTATATTCTACTTTAATGCAGTAGAAATAACAGTAATGTAGTAGAATATAAGACTGTACATTACAATATACATTTCCAACACTTGAAGGCCTTTGTCTGAATCGCTCTTCATGGTTTAGTATAACGCTCCATACGCCAACTATACCAGAAGCAACTTCAACTTTAGGTTAAAGACTTAACAAATACACACTCTTTAGTTTTGAGTCTTTTGTTTGAATACAATATCATCGTACATTAAGATTAACATATATTTTTTATTCAGTAAAAAATAACTGTGATGTAGTATAAAATAACAGTAATGCAGTAGGAAATTAAATGTGATGCAGTAGAATATTAACTATAATACACTAGAATATTTTTAATAAAACATACCCTTTTTTATATCTAAAACCAGTACATGCCAAGCATTCACAAATCCCCAAATACTATAACAACCATCTAACACCATTTTATTACTTCATACAATAATAAAAACCAATTAACTTTACTTGATCAATAAGCAATCACAAACATAAATGTTATCTATATCAATGTATCACACTTTTAGCAACAAGTTCATCACAAGGTGTATAAATAAATGGTCCATCACAATACATAAGTAGTGCATCATAGTACGATCCTAGCGCATTACAGTTATAAAATATCATGTAGGCATTTTATCAAACACCTGGTGTGCAGGTTTTATATACACGCTTTTCATCTAGTTTTTTTAAACACATGCTGAATGAATGTTCTAACTACACTAACAATATACAAAAACACAAATATTCTAATCAACATAGAGTAAACTATCAAAAAAGTTAGAAGAGCTAAAATCTTACTATCATTAATTGTGAATGAGGTACACTCATTATTCTTTGATGATTCAATATACATCTTTAAAAATGAAGAAAAATTAGGGTTATAGAATCAAACCATTGAATCTAGACTAGTAATGATAATTGAAAAACTAACGACGGGCTGAGAAGGATTCTTACAATCAACCATGGCAATTTATAACACCCTCATTTTTGACATATAGCAGCGGAAGCTAATCTGGGGTATTATTTCATAGTACAACAATCATAATCATAGATTGGAGCAAAAAGTGAAAAAGAAATAAAAGAAAAAAACTATATATAACCCTAGTGTAAATTGACTAGTATACCCCTACTTGTTTAAAAAGGGAGGGGGTGAGAAGGGGGACACATGGCAGCCTGTGGTGTTATCTTACTCTTTTTATTATAATATTTTTTTATTTTACCCCAACTATATATATATATATATTATATATATATATATATAAAACTATATATATATATACTATATATACTAGTTAAAATTGCTCTAAAACCCGCTCCGATGGCTGCGGGCTTAGATCTTTGATTATTATTTTTATTTTTATTTTTGGCTAAATATTGGTTTTAAAATTTGTTTATCATTATTTTTTGTTTATTATTTTTTAAAATTTGGTTTTGATCTTTCATACCTTATCTCCTGTTAGTTTAACCCCTATATTCATAAAACCACATAAAATAAACATTTTAACCCTGAAACAAAAATTTAGTAAGATCGATGTTTGGATGTTTCCAGTTCGTGAATCAATCTCGGAATTAGTATTTGGTTTATACTTTTTTGAAGAAAACCAAAAAAGTATTAATTTAAATATTAGTACGATTGATTCGCAGCAAAGTAAATAAATAAAGATGATATAATTTGTTTAGGCTACACCAGATTATATAAATAAATAAGTATAGCAAGATGCAATTACGTTATTGCAACAATAGATGACTCGCTTGACACCAAGAGTGAAAGAAAGCAAAACATTTTTATGAGTATTTCCATCTCATATACACCAGCTAAGAGTGAAAGCAAGCAAAGCATGCTTAGTTTGTGCGTCCTCGGATATATTATCTTCAAAACCACCAGTGGTCGAGTCATGTTGTTGAAAAGGTCCGGATGACCAGGAAACATCAATGGAAATACTGTATTAACGGGTTGTTTTGAATTTCCACAGCACAATTTGATACAACCTTCTCGCTCTGCCTTCATAATTTCAAAAGGGATGAGCAGCTTAAATGAGACCCACCGGTTAATTGGCAATACCTCAAATATGGTATCATAAGAAATAAATCTGTTTGTGAAAATAATAAAAGGCTACTCATATAGTCATTGGCATATCATAGGATGTCAGCGTAGAAACTAACCAAATATTTACGGCATTCTTAATTCAAAACGTGTTGAAAAAGCTCATTACAATCTCGAGGTTCACTTGTGCCACTCCTAGAAGAATCTTACATGTTCATCTTCAATGAATTCAGGAATGGTAACTTGATGCTTATAATGGTGCATAGTTTGGTCAGGGTCTCCTAATATGCATTTTGCGCTCAAGTTTAGAAAAAGGTATATGGTTTGTATATTGAGAATAAAAGAGTTATAAAGTGTAATTACCTGAGATATAATGCCGCTAAATGATTATCAGCCCTTTCATAGGAGGGTTTTATTCTATATGCTACTCTGGCTTCACATACCGATTCCAAAAGCCTTCCTAAGCTTGTTAGGGCGGCAATTTTATTGCTTCGGTATGAAGCCTTTTCAAAACAATGTTTTGAAAATGCTTCATACCGAAGATTTTTTGGTAGATTTTTCATTGTCGGCCTGAAATCATGTTGTACAACCGAAGCACATCGAAGGTTCACTTGAGCCGACTCCGGGCTACCTAAAAGGGTAGTTTCGCTGGGATTAGTTGGCTCACAATGTCGAGTCAGAAAACAGGTAAATCAAAAGAAAAAAAATTAGTAATCATCCTCAAGTTCATATACTACGTAATATATAAAAGATTTAATGAATCTATTATCTTCATATATTTCCATAATACTCTATATAACATAACTTATAAAACAGAAAAAAATATACATGTAGTTTAAAAAAACATAATGTCTAAGCCCCGTGCGTGCACGGGCATTAAAACTAGTACCATATTATGATATGATACGTTAAGATAAAAAAAAGTTCTTATGTGTTTAATTAATAAGTTCTTATACACCAAGTAATATTGTTTTTTTTAATATCACTAATTAAATAGTTTAGCGTGTTATATGAGAATAAGCCAACATTGGGCTGAATAATAATAGTCCTTGGGCTTATATAATGGATCGGCTAATAATGTATAGTCCTTTTTACTTTACAAATAAATTTATATTATAATTAAATTATATTAATTATATATTTTTTCTCTCTTATATATTAAATTCAAATCTAAATCTAAATCCAAATTATAATCGTAAACCCGTCAACAAACAAACGAAACGAGCCCTAAGTAAAGTTATGCTATACAGGACTCCTAAAAGTTTAATTATAAGTATTACTTTTATATTTTATTCGTAAGATAAGATTTAGAGGACAAGGGTGTTTGGGAATTTAAAAAATGAGCTGCTATACGTTTTTGTTGTTGTATGGATATGGGTGCTTTATAGCAATTTTATGGTGGACTCTTCTTGCTTCGTTTGTGGGCCTATGCATGTTAGGTTTTTTAAGGCTTGGAGCTATATTGTCCAAGAGTGTTCACTAAAATGGGATTCATATGATGGGCCAGTTATGAAGAATTGCAATCGTGTATGTTTTATTGTAGTTTATGGTTTAGTATGTCTTTTAGAGTTTATTGTTTTTATTGCTTTATTTCGTTACTTATTATTTTCCTGAATCATGTTTTGGATATGAAGTTAATTGAATGATCAGTACATTAAGTGCTTTGCTTATGAATAATTCTAGTTTCAAATATGTTAGATTTAAGTTTTTTTTTTCCTTTTGGATGTTTAAAGTCTTCTAGTTATTATAGATAACTGAATGATCAATGTTTGATAAGTATTTTTACTTTTAGTTAATGTCTCTTGGAAACTACACTTCTTTTTAAATTATATGACCCGTCGTTGCTTTAGTAATTTAAAAAGTTAATATATCTCAGTTAAAAAGTTACTGTATCACAATATATTTTGTTAGTGCATTACAGTAAAAAAAGTTAGTACATCTCAATTTAAAAGTTACTGCATCACAATGTATTTTGTTAGTGCATTACAATAAAAAAAAACGTTCGTAAAGCTCGTTAAAAAAAGTTACTGATCATAATGTATTTAGTTAAAAAGTCACTGCATCACAATATATTTAGTTAAAAAAGTTACTGCATCACATAGTATTTAGGTAAAAAAGTTATTGCATCACAATGTATTTTGCTAATGCATTAAAATTAAAAAGCTAGTACATCTCACTTAACAAGTTACTGCATCACAATGTATTTTGTTAGTGCATTACAGTGAAAAAGTTGGTACATCTCACTTGAAAAAGTTACTGCATGAAAATGTATTTGGTTAAAAAGTTACTGTATCACAATGTATTTTGCTAATGCATTACAGTTAAAAAGCTAGTACATCTCACTTAAAAAGTTACTGCATCACAATGTATTTTTTAGTGCATTACGTGAATAGTTGGTACATCTTAGTTAAAAAAGTTACTTCATCACAATGTATTTTGTTAATGCATTGCAGTTAAAAAAAGTTAGTACATCTCAGTTAAAAAAGTGACTGCATCATAATGTATTTTGTTAATGCATTACAGTTAAAAAGCTATTATCTCTCAGTTAAAAAGTTTTTTATGCATTACAATGTATTTTGTTAGTGTATTACATTTAAAAAAAGTTAGTACATCTCGGTTAAACAGTTACTGCATCATAATGTATTTTGTTAGTGCATTATAATGTTAGTACATCTCAGTTAAAAAAGTTACTGCATCACTATGTATTTTGTTAATGCATTACAGTTAAGAAGCTAGTACATCTCAGTTAAAAAGATACTGCATCACAATATATTTTGTTAGTGCATTATAGTGAAAAAGTTGGTACATCTCAGTTAAAAATGTTACTGCATCACAATGTATTTTGTTAACGCATTACAATTAAAAAGGTTAGTACATCTCACTTAAAAAATATTAGTACATGAATTATTTAAAAGTTAGTACATCTTAGTTAAAATTATATTTTGTGAGTGAATTACTGTTACAAAATTTGTACATCTCAGTTAAAAAGTTACTGCATCACAATGTATTTTTATAGTGCATTACAAGCGTGTTAGTAGTATTAGTTACTGCATCACATTGTAAAAAAAACTGATGCAGTAGTATTAGTAGTATGATGTACTCACAATGCACTAATCTACTGCATCACATTGTTATTTTAATCTCCAACTCTCTAAGACTTCTCTATTTAAAACAGGCGTGTCATTGAAGAAAAAACATGCTCAATGCTACAAAACCCACACGGTTTTAACAAAAAAGTGTATTTAATCTCCATTTCTCCAAGACTTGAATCTAGAAACCAACAACTATTTTTATATGTTTATACAAGCAAACTGCTACGTGTACTAACCATACAAGACAATAAGTTGTATCATTTTTTTTCTTGTTCCTACAAGAATAATGTAGACTAAAGCTCATCTCTTACATCTGTCTTGTAGCAATGTTCATCCCAAAAATACAAGAACTTCAATGTAGTTGCAGCATGTGGCATTAGCCAACCATTTTACATGAATTTGCATAAATGGATCAAACATGTAGCGGTATAAATACTAGAGACTAAGAAAAAAGCACCAAAAGATTTATATCAAGACCTCAACCAGTCATCCAACATAAGTAGCAAGATGGGTGAGTCTCATAGTAAGTTTTTTTGGTAAACGAGTCTGGTAGCTAGTTAACTTGTTTTCAGTTTGAATTTGACTAGCTCACTTTTTCCACTGCTATTCTAAACAACCATAGAGGCTATGTGTTTGTAGTTGATGATATCTGAGAGTTGGTAATTATGTACCATAATATAGGACAGAAGTAACTTACATTTTAACTGGCGGACGAGATATAACAACTAGAACTTGCAAATCTTCTTTTTCATTTGTGTTCTAGAGCTGTAGAAAAAGACGAGAATCAATTCATACACAGTAGATAAATATATTTATGTGATATAAGATATAAGATGATGAAAGAACACATGAGGCATTCTTTGATACTTTATAAGCAAAAACCATTAAACAATAGATCATGATACTCTTTTGGTTTTTTATATCCCCTACGATATACTTAAGTTTTAGCTACCTGCTAAACTGCTTCAAAAAAACCCCTCCTAGATTGCTTTATTGAAGAAACAAAAGATTGTATAATTTCATACTAGTCATATTCATGTGTTTATAATTTTTGAATTTGCGGAATAAATGGACATAAGAAAGTGTCGGCAGATCAACACAAGCTCAACAATGATCTAACCAACATGACCCTTACTAGAGATAGAACATTTAGAGCCGTACCCAAACCCGCCATTATGGCACCTTTATAAGTTTCAATGTTTAATAACTTCTTACTAAGTAGCACAACTAACATAATGTAGCCAAAATGATCTCAGTGATGATACAAATCTAAGAATGCTGAACTCTAGCAATTGATCTTAACACCAACAGTAGCCCTATTAGATCAAGATAAGCTCTCTAATATCTTTGGAAGTAAGTGATTCAGGGAATATTCTACACTCTAATCTAAGTCACACTTACACCTAGAATATTCTGAACTCTAATCTAAGTCGATTCAGAGAATATCTTTGTTAAATTTGATGCATCACAATGTATAAAATCTACTGCACCATAATGTACCAAAAATAACCATTTTGACCCAAACCTATTTTGACCAGTTACCAAACGCACAATCCCACCTATTTAGTTACGTCTTATGAAAACATACCTGAATATGCATGAGCCTATTATTGACAATACTCCCTCAATCGACCCCGCATGTTTATGCATCCAGTCCAATACATATTTCACTTGAAAAGTAAAACCCAAACTATATGAGACTTATTCGTAAATCGGGCGATCCTAATTAATACACCACGAGCATCATCACACCATGATGGTACAAACACTTTATTAAATGCTGGAACATAGTAAACACCATCGGTTGAGTCAACTTTATTATAATAGAACTTGTGTAGAAATTATCTAAGGCAAAGTATGCATTTGAGCATTAGCGAAAAGTATTGTAAGTTTACTAAGTGTTTCACGAGGAGATACCGTTTTCATTGTGTTGGCTTAAAATATTAAAATACGGTGTTATATCAAAGCGCATCATAACAAAAATAGATAAAATTGAAAATAAATTAAACATACTAACAAATTTAACTATGTATAGTTATTGCATCAATGTTTTAAATTAACTGCATCGCTATGTTATATCAAGCACAATAGAACTAAAGTTAACAAAACAATATGGGACAGAGAACAACTAAAGTATGCATAACCTAATGGAACCTTATTCTCTTACCGCATCGATGTTTTAAAACAACTGCATCACATTGATATATCAAACTACTTGTGTACACCTCTACTAAACATGTTTGTATTTGTTTTTTTAGATCTAAACACTTCATATATAACATATTTAGATAAAATGTTATCTATATCGGTGCATTACAATTTTAGCAACAAGTTTATCACAAGGAGTATGAACAACTAGCACATCGCAGTACGAAACTAGTGCATCACAACACAAAACCACTGCATCATAGTAATAGAATATCATGTAGACATTTTATCAAACACGTGGTGTGCAGGTTCTATAAACACGTTTTTTGTCTTATTTTTCTCTCAAATTCATTCCATATGTAGTGAAAAACTTTATATACTCTAAATCTAACTCCTAAAATTTATGTAAGTGATTCAAAAAATAACAAATTAAGTCTAACTTTCATTAACAATTCAATTTATCAAAACAAGATATTAAGATCTTACTATTCGTTGATGATGAACTAGTTGTTGATGATGAACTAGTTGATGATAAAGGTAATTATTAGTTGACGATTAACACTCAATTGACATCTCATAATCACGATGGAGATCACGGTGGAGAATGATAGAGAAAATGGTGTAAATCACGGTGGAGAAGAAGGATGGGGAAGAAACATGGAGGGAAAGATGGAAGAAACACATAGGCGTGTTATCAAAATGTCGAGGACGAACACATAGGCGCTGGAATATTAAGAAAAAGAATAGAGAAAAACACTTTATATACCCTCGTGGTAAAGTGACGATATTACCCTTGCTAGTTAAAAAAAGGAGGGGTGGAGAGGGGACACATGGCGCAATACGATGGCTTCCTAGCCTTTTTATTTTAAGAGGCCTTCTCAATATATCCCATCTATATATATATATATATATATATATATATATATATATATATATATATATATATATATATATATAGAGAGAGAGAGAGAGAGAGAGAGAGAGAGATAGGATCATGAGAAAACCTTATCTTAGTGGAAAACCTAGAAAAATCATCCACAACCTTTGGATCAAGCCACCATCCCCTCTCTTTTTTTCACACCAAACTACAGGGACCTGATTGTATCTTCCTTCATTATTTAAGGGAGAGTTTTGTAAATCCGCACCTTTCATATATAATGCCTAATTTTTTTTCATTTTTTCATTTTCTTCTTTTTCTCATTTACACATAGATCATTTTTTCTCCCAGATGCATATTATACGCCATTTTATCTCATTTCTATATCATCTTATCAAATTGAGGATTTTACGAAACCAGATTCATTAAATTAGATTCACAAACTCATATCATCTCGAAATCATATCGTGTTATCTCATAACATATCGTGTTATTGGATTAACGAAATTATCCCATCATAATTTATCAAATCAAAGATCAAATTAAGATATGTAACTGATTTCGATTATAGTTTTGTTAATATTGTTACTTATAATCAATTATAAATCTTATATATGTGATTGTTGTTGTTTTAACCAATTTTTATTCATACTTAGTTAGGTTTTTGTTTTTATGAAATTTGATTTGTTAATTATCATATCTGTTTATAGATGTAGCGATTTTAAGAGTTTATTGATATAATTCATTGTATAGAATTATGTTTATTTCATTATAAAGCATGGAAAATGTGTTTAAAAAAAACTGCGCATCAAGTGTTTGAAAAATGTATGAATGGATTTTATAACTGCGATGCCCTAATTTTACATAGTGATGCCCTAATTAATTTAGGCAAGATTAGTTTGATCGAATGCTGCCTAAAACTGGATATCCAAGCGCTTCCTAAAACTGTGTTTTTTTTATGTTGGTTTTAAGTTTTTAATTGTCTTGTTATTTATTAAATTGTAGGTCTTGTTAAGTTAAGATGTCGATATTTAATGGTGAGGATTCACCTGATGGGTTGTTGAAGGTGTTTTTTTGTGAAAGTAGAAATAGTACAGGTTACCGTAATTACTTGATTTAACTTGAACTAAGTAGCGGAGGCAACAACAGTCTCAAAGTGGTTGTTTTGAACACTAGATGGGGGTGAACGTCCTTTTATAATTGTAGTGTGAGCGGTGTAAGTGGATTTGGGTCGATGATGAATAAAAAAAGCAGGTTTTTATAATGAGGAATTTTCTTCCAGCTGCAAAGGTGTAACACCCCTATTTTTACAATATAGCAGCGAAAGCTAATCTGGGTATTACTTCATGGATACAACAATCATAATCATAGAAAATGACCCAAAAGAGACGTTTATTCAAAAGATGCGTTATCATTCATTTCAAATCAGAGTTTTACAAAGGCAGGTCCCAAAATCTAAAACATCATGTTTGAATGATAACAGTTCAGCCATCTTCAAGTCCATGCCACTCCGTGCCGCAACTTGCTCAATTACCTGAGATAAACATGCTAAAAAGTCAACACAATGGTTGAGTGAAATTCATAGGTTTGATATAAACAGTTTGAATACAAGTAATAGTATAATAATTGTATAAACACAATTATTATGAAAATGATATTGTTATGATCTTGGGTCATGTTATTATATACCCGTTATTAGTAATAGTCGCAATGAATCATAGTAACAATGTATTATCCCGTTATTGCCTTGTTTGGTCTGATTGGTCTTGTTCTCATGTCACCAACACATTATCATCCAAAGTCAATTTAACGACTTGAAGAGCTCATAATATCAACATATTAACATCCAAAGTCAATTTAACGACTCGAAGTCAAATTTAATGACTTGAAGGATTTATTAATATCCAAAGTCAATTTAACGACTCGAAGTCAAATTTAACGACTTGTAGGATTTATAACTTAGACATTGATTGTAATGATACATCAGATTAGCATATAGTCTGGTAAAACATTTGTATTCGTTATTTATATCATTAAAGAGATTAAAAGTGAGGCTATGAACTCACTAAGTCATTGAAAAACAATCACATTGTTATAAGATAAATGAGTATATAAAAGAGTTTGTAACAAGCATGTATCCCCCTCGCGAGTTTATAAAATATGTAAAATGAGTAAAGGCGAGGTTATGAACTTTACAATATCGGTTTTAAGTACTTGTATATATTAAAAACAATTAAGCATGTATCCCCTTCGTGGGTTTATAAAACATTCAAAAGATTTCAAGGCGAGGCTATGAACTCACAATATCAGTTTTAAGTACTTGTATATATTAAAAACAATTGAGCATGTATCCCCCTCGCGGGTTTATAAAACATTCAAAAGATTGAAAGGCGAGGCTATGAACTCACTAAGTCATTGAAAAACAATCACATTGTTATAAGATAAATGAGTATGTAAAAGAGTTTGTAACAAGCATGTATCCCCCTCGCGGGTTTACAAAACGTGTAAATAAGTAAAGGCGAGGTTATGAATCTCACCTGGTAGGTAGATGTAATAAATATTCTGAAATGAAAGCTGACGACCTTATCACAATCTTAACCGATGAATGTTGATATAGTAAAATGATAGTAAATAGCCACGTCACGCAACCTGAGTAAATATGTTGAGTCTTAGGAAGATTGTACTCTAGAACTTTAGTTTTAAGAGTTATGAGTTTGATTGAAGAGTTTAGAATTATTGTATCACCGTTCGGGCCATCATAATTCAGAAGTCATTCAGTAAATGTTTGAGGAGCTAGGGCACTTTAAATCGTAAACCCAACAACTCAGTCAGAACGTAATACCAAGATGAAACTCCTTAATATGAAGCTCCCTAGTATTGTGATATGATATAATCAGTTTTAAGCGTTTTAATCCATATCTGGAAATGTTAAGCATGAGAAGCGTTAATTAAAGTTATGTCTTGTAAGGTTTTAAACATGATTTTATACTTTTTCAAAATGTTACATTTTAGACCCTGGGGTTTGAAAAATTGCAAATAGGCCCTTGGAGTTTGCACTTTTACGACTTTGGTCCTTCAACTTTAAAAGATATACCAAGTAAACCTTGCACTTTGAAAAGTGACATAATAGACCCCTATAGTTATAACTTTCATAAAATGACATATTCAGCCCTTCTAATTATTAATTTCAGAAAGTTATGATATATACCTCTTGCATGGATTATAATTACAAAACATGTCCAAATTGCCATGCAAGCTTATTTTAACATTTCAATAGACATTTATAAGTTATAATAAACTAAAATATGAAGATTTAACGCAACGCAAGTTTAAAATAATGATTCGTTAAGCTAGGAAGCAAAACGGGTCGAATTAGGGTTTCAAAACGTAAACGCATAGGTTTTAAGTTCAAATTCCTTCATTAATCAATAAAGTAGTTATTTTAACATTAGTTAAGAATTCTAGGGTAGATTATAACAATATTTAATCATGATAACATTTAGTTTTAAGAAAAACGCGAAATTAAGGTTTCGGGTGTATGGTTTTGGATCAAAATGGAAAATGAGCATGAATTGAGTTATGAAACTTTAACAAGAGTATATTTAGGATCATATGAACATTATAAGGGTGTAGTAGCAGAAGTAGAACATTTAAAACCTGGGTTTGAGCTTCAATGATCAAAAATAGTAGAAATGGGTCATTTTGGGTAGTATTTCCACTCGTACGCCTTGTATCTTCACTCCAAGGCTTCAATTCTTCAGGGATTCACTTCTTGAACTTATTTAATGATCCTAGGATCATAAGGGAGCAAAGAATTGCTGCCTATAAGGGTTATAGAGGAGGAGGTGTGGTGCAAGTTAGAATGAGCTATCTAAGGTCCTATTTATAGTAGTTCGAAGGCAAAGGAGTTAAGGAACACTTAGGATATGTTCATGGATGTGTGGAGGGTCTATTAGGTGATGTGTGGGAGATATGTGATGAGTATGAGGGGCTATGGATGCTAGCTAAGCAAGGTGGATGGTTTCTAGGGGTGTTTGGGTGTCACGGCTAGAAGATGGACAACAAGGCCATCATGTGTCTTCAATTTTGGCCATGGAAAGGTAAGAGCAGGTGGGTAAGCTGCTTAAGGGTTTCTAGAAGGGGTTCATGGAAGTTATTTGCACTTGGAATGGTTTGAAATAGTTCAAAATTGATGGTGAAAGGGTGCGGGCTGTTTTGGGGTTCAACTAGGGTTTCACAAGTTTTCAAGTCTTTATTTCGTGTATAAATGATTAAGGATAGTTAATATATGTAGCCAAGGTCTGATATAGGAAGGATTAGCAATTGGTTTAGAATAAAACGGATTAGAATTGAAGAAATGAGGTCACGAGTTTGATTAGGGCACTTTTAGGGTTTTCTTGACTTTCTTGGTTTATATTTTGTATACTTTTGATTAGGAATGATGGAATATAGATCCTAGGGCTTAAATAAAGTTTTATCAATGAAGTTTTATCATTAGTTTTAGTTAAGATGGGTTGAAATTGAAAGAATAAGCCATAGCTTGGAATTAGGGTTCATATAAGGCTTTTAGGGTTTTCTAGCTTTGTAATTCTCGTACATTGTTGAAGCAAGGATGGATAATAATGGATAAGGGTTTGTAAGTTCATTTTATGGGTTTACAATGACTCTTGGTTGCTTTCTTGAGAATGAGATGGTCAGAAAATGAGTAAACAGGTCAAAGTTACATTTAGTGCACAATTAGGGTTTCTTGGATTCGTTTCTTGTATAATTGAAGTAGAATAGATGATGGAATGATGATTAAAAAATGAATGATAAAGTTTGTAAAATAAGTATATTAACACTTATATTGGGTATTGTTTTTTTAGTTTATAATGGATAAAAAACTAAGAAACGGGTCAATTGGTTTAGTATTTTGTACGGTTTCCTGTATCTGCTGACATTTTGAATTAGGGATTTTTAAGAGTAAAAAATTTGTGAAAGATTATGAAAAAGAAAAAATTATGGTTAACACGATTGTATATTAAGTGAATTAGCTTGTACAAAAAGTGGTGGTAGAAGAAATTATAATTAAAATAGGAGTAAAACGGGCTATTTTAGTAGATCATGCTTAATGACTTGTATATAGAGCTTTTAAGGACTTTTTGTACCTTTCTTAGATAGAATGTATATTCATGATTAGATAGTTAAATTACTTGAACATATGCTTTAGATATTAACCTTCCAGAATTAATGTGGTTTAGAGGTATACGAATAAACGTTTTATAGCCCGATTTGAAAAATCGTTTAATGAAGTTTATACATTATAGGAATAATGTACTTTGTAATAAGGATATATGATAATGACTTGACATATTGTGATTTAGCTTTGACATCAATGAAAGACAGAATGAGTCATATATAGGTGCGTGAGCTAGTCTACTTTAGTTAATAATGTTTACATGACATACTGATATATTGACAATGCAAGAAATATGTAAAAAAGCAAAAAAATTCCCTGTATAATTTTAGATCATATTAAAATAGGTTATTGCATTTAGATGAAAACTTCTTGATTTTTTTATATGTTCTCCACCCCTTACCAGAAATCTGTTCCCAAGATTTCTAATTGAAGTTATAGTGATAAAGATTAGGTACTAAGGCATGAATTCAATATATGTTAGGCATAATCAAGTTACAAGTCCACGAGATTGTGATGACATTTATAAATTATGTGTACACCATAATAATAATTTACCACCAATCGGCACACCGTCCCTACTTTTTATAAAAGACTACACCTCTTGATGATAGCCAATAGAATTTCTTGATAGAACCTAGATGGATAAAATACTTCAATTAACGGAACCTGTGGGTTATGGTCTACTTTTGCTATGCCACTCTAATCGTAAAGAATTGTATTCGGGTAACCAATAAAAGTCAACATCGAATAAGGAAATTGCTATCACAAGTTCTTTATCAAGAATTTTCCATACCTATTGGTATTGAAATCATTTGAACATTGTATATATTCTTGGTGATTCCTTGTTATAACTTTGCAGAATATACAAAAATTTTTTTAGAATAAGGAGATCCTGGAATAATGATGTCAAGGAACGATTTGTAGAGAGTTTCTAAACACAGTGAGATACGAATTTTGTAAATGACCAGATGATGAATGCTAATAATGATAATGAATAAGGAATTGTTTGTACAAACGATAGAAAGAAACTTGTTTGTAACGAATGTTATATACTTAAGCCTACTTATTTTAATTTGTCACTTACAAAAAAGAAGCGTGCCAACTCCTTGTAACTAGAGATTTATAAATTCATGTTCAGGGATATATAATTTCGCTTATTCAAATGAAGAAGCATCTAATTCATTTCAATAATATGATCATAAATCATCTTACCTAAGCAAAAAAACATGATAAGGGTAATGGTGTAGAAAATGATCTGAGCATGAATGTTTATAATAATATTAAGATGTTGCGATGTACTGACGCCCATACAATCGAGATAAAATTTATGTTGCAAAGGAAATGAGGAGAGTCTTTAGAATTATGAGTAATGATAGAAACGACAAATAATGTCCGAGATAGTAGAATACCACCCAGAAAACAAGATTAACAAAATTATCTCTTAATTATTTTCAAAGATAAATTTTACATATGAAAACAAGAGTTGATACTTATCTACGAATCTCGTACATTTTCTAGAATAAAAGTAACAAAGACAAGGAGTTAGCTTGATTATTAGTGTTTTTCAGATTGAAGAATGATTCTGAAGAATATGAATATCTTCGAGAAGTTGTATTCAAAGTAGCAAGCTCATCACTAAGTATGCGCTTCTTTGTGGCCCTGTTGTATTTGCAGTACTTGTCTGGTGACCTATCTGTTGGCAAACCGACACATGAACACTACAATGTCCGTTGATTAGTCTATATCTCTTACATAAGGAAGGTATCCAGCATATCCCACTGTGGCAGAATAAGTTTTGAGGTTTCTTGTATTCTAGTTTTGCCTGGATGGTGGTATCATCGTTACTGTGTGATTAGTTTTGGTTATTTTGTAGTAGTGCATTTGCGATTGTTGAAGTGTTTATATGTTGTTGTGGTATTTGGGTATTGTTGTTGTGTTGATGGCGTGTTTCTCTTATTCTTTCTAGGTTTTCCGTATGATTTATTGGTTTCATTGCATAGAATCTGCATATTTATTCATCTGATCCATTAGACCCTGGATATGTTGATGGCATTCCTCCAAAGTTTAAGTTTAGAGCAGTAACAGTTTCCTTCAATGCATCGAGTAAGACCTCCGATAAAAGCTTCCAAGAGTTTCTCATTGTTTGGCACCATTTTTACACAAGGTGGTTAATTACTTTAGAATCCTTCTAACATAGGGTGTAAGGTCATTATCTTAACACCATATTGTAAAGTTCCTCTTCCATTTTTTCTGATTCCAGTCTGGACAATACTTGTTTTTTGTCAGAAGCCTTTTTTTAAACTAGTCTCGGTTTTTGATTACATGCTCTATTCCTATAAGCTGGCATGTCAATCCACCAGACCCAAGGCAACGTCATTATAGTACCAGTAGCAAATGTTACTTTATTTTCCTCAGCACATCTGCTTCGAGAGAATACTGATTCAGTTCGTTCAAACCAGCAAATAAGGCCTACTGCTCCTTCTGTACCCTTAAAGCAGAAAGGTTGACAGCTGATAAACTCTTTGTAGTTTTCTGTTTTCACTGCAGGAGTTCTAGTAAGATTACTAGCACTTACCATGGCAGCAGTCTGTGCAACAGCCTGCATAAAATCAGCAGTCCAGTTGCCGGATGAGCATCCAAAGTGTATGCTGGTGTTTCGGATGTTGACGTCCTTTTGGGAGGCATTCTATCAACATAAGAGAACATGTAGTAAGAATGACATCACAAGTTTAGAAAGGTAATACTTTAAAGAAAATGTGATGCTTAAAATGCTTAGAGAACTGCTTATTTTTGGATTTTAAGCACTTAGAAGTTATGGTATGATTCATGTAAGGACGTGAGATAATGAAACAAAGAGAAGGATATGGATGAAGAGGAGAGAGATAAGTTGGAACAATAAGGAAATGAAATAGGAATTCCTTTTATAAAAACATTGCCTAGTTTACTGTACATAGTCAGATTCACAAGCGTTTTTTGTTTTATAAACCACACATCACTGGCTTAGGATAAGCATAACTAGTATAAGAGTTGATGAATTTGAGTCGTGGTAGATGACACCCGAAAGATCTTCCGAGTAATTGTTGGTGGAAAAGCTTGGGGTTTTTTAATCAATCTGATCCCGTTCCAAGATCAAAAATACTGTAGTGAGCAAAGGCAATCTTATCCTTTACCCTAACCGCATCTTTTGAAGTCTGATAATCTCAAAGTACGGGAAAGTCCCTTAATTCGG
Organism: Tanacetum coccineum; assembly: GCA_026074375.1. NCBI lineage: Eukaryota > Viridiplantae > Streptophyta > Magnoliopsida > Asterales > Asteraceae > Tanacetum > Tanacetum coccineum. The sequence goes on from BQNB010013895.1 coordinate 21,912, forward strand.
CTCATTTAGTCGTTTACCATTTATACGTCCTTCTTCCATTCTCTCAATGCGGTGAAGATAGAGTTCATTTAAATAATTCAAGATATCTTCGACTTGTTTCTCATGATGTTCAGAAACATCATAATCTGAACATTTTACTATATCAAAATACCTGAGGAGGGTAGAGTAAAAACTAAGAAGATGTGATACCAAATTCCAATTTGATATCCGAAATGAAGTAAATAAACGTAGTAAGGATGCTTAAGGTCTCGCCTTGGAAAGGGGTCGTACGTTTTGGCAAACGGGGGAAGTTGAACCCTAGGTATGTTGGACCTTTTAAGGTGATAGAAAGGGTTGGAGAAGTTGCTTACAAGCTTGAACTTCCAGAAGAATTGAGCAGAGTCCATAATACATTTCATGTATCTAATCTGAAAAAGTGTCATGCCGACGAACCATTAGCCGTTCCGTTGGATGGACTTAATTTGGACGACAAACTTCATTTTGTTGAGGAACCGGTAGAAATAGTGGGCCGTGAAGTTAAACGGTTGAAGCGAAGTCGGATCCCATTGGTTAAAGTTCGATGGAACTCCAAGAGAGGTCCCGAGTTCACATGGGAACGTGAAGACCAATTCAAGAAGAAATATCCACACCTCTTCACCAAGACCACACCGTCGTCAAGTGCTGCATCGTGAGCCTTGAGGACAAGGCTCGTTTAACGGGGGAAGTCTATAACACCCTGTGTTTTCAAGTCATTGACGACGTCAACAAATCCGCAATGTACCTTTTGTATTGTACATGTTTGCTTGAAATTGTAAACGTTAGGTTAAATCGCGTACGCCAAAAATTAGCGTTTAATGTAAACGGGCATTAAATCATCAAACGTTTACATCAATCATGTGTTATATAATTATTTTGATAATAATTATGGTCGTTGTTCATTTATTTTATTGGTTACGTAAGTTAAATACGTTTCGCGATAAATGTACGTTTAAGAATAACCGGAAGCATGAAAATTTATCTACGCTTCAACAAATACCCTCGATTATACCCAATACCTAAAGTTTTATTAAACTTTAGCCAAGTAAATATTACTTACACTTTGTACACTAGAAATGAAACAATGTGCAAGAAATTACAAGTAAATACATCTTTATGTAATATCTACAAGTTGTAACTTGTATACATAATACAAGATATATTGTTAAATACCAAAAGACTTCTAGAAGTCCTTCCCCCCCTCATTCCACACGGCACAACACCAAGGAAGCAAGAAAAGTTCACTCTTTGGTCAATGGTACATCACTTGCTCATTAATACTTAGCCATGCTTTGTTACTTTGACTCATAACATATAAACATGAACCCTTAAAACCCTCAAGGTGTTGTGTTGAATACTATTGCAATCTTTTTGACCATCTACATCTTATATACATGCATGGCTAGCAAGAGAACTCATACACTTAAACACTTGACCAAAAATCAAACAAAAATACCTCCCTTGCTCTCTCTATATGCTACGGCATAACACAAGGTCCCAACCAAATCCATAGCAATTTTTCTACAACCCATACACTTCTATATACATCTATTCTAAGATATACTAAGGCATTTGCAAGCATTGGTTAACCATATTCAAGTAATAATCAAGAGAAAGAAAGTTAGGGTTCTATTAAGGAAAGCTAGGGTTTCTTAAGTGCAAGCTTGGTTTTGTGGCTAAACAAGGGTTTAGCACTAGCTCATCATCATCATCATACCTCATAAGGTCCACTTTAAACCTTTATGCTTTCATTTTATAAGTTTTCATGCATATGTTATTTCTATTTTAGCTTAAATTCACCATTTAGGTCGATTTAAACATGTAAAGAGAAGTTTTTATTCTTGTCAACATAATGGTACACATTTATATATTCCTAAGATGTTGTTGTACAACAAGTATAAAAAAAAATGGTCACACATGTTGATTTAAACTTTTGGTTAAAACATGAAAATGAATATGTATCTAAATTAGGTTTTTATAGTTCATAATATGTTTATTTAAGTTAAAGAAATAAATATACAAGTTAAGATTAATTATGACTCAATTAATGTTGCTTGAACAACTTTAAAAAAAAAAAAAAAAAAAAATAATTTACCTTGAAAGAAATACACATGTACACACTTGGTTGTGTATAAAAATGATTATATCAAAACTAGTAAAATAAGTAACTTAATAAAGTTTTAAATGGTTTTAAAGTGTGTTAATGGATTTGATAACATGGGTAACTTGAACATATGAGGACTACTATGGACAATGGTCACTTAATATATGTATGATTTATAATATATATAATATATGAGACTTGTGGAAAAATATAAAAGTGTAACAATAAAGAAAAGAGTCAAAAATGGGATTCAACAAACTCAAGAACATTCTGACCAGATTCGAATTTTTATACCCAAAATTATCCATTTTAATATTTTTATAAGATAATACATTTCACGACGATTTTTCCCGAAAAGGAAGAAAACTTGTTAAACGATTAATAACGAAAAATTTACGTTAAAAACGATTATACTTAATAAACGAAGTCGTAAGTGAATTTTTATAAAACACATTTTTTTAAAAAATTTATAAACAGCAAGTGTTAGACAATTTTTAATCCAAATAAAACATATTTTTAGGATTCAAAATGGATAAATCACGTAATTTTTCAATTAAATAAATAACGAGTTTATGCAATTGTCCGCGATTTACGACATATTAATACTTTTATAAAACATTTTTTATATAAAGTTACTATTCATGAAAGAAAGTTATATTTTTTATAAACCACATAAATATAAAGTACCGTTATCAATTACAAGAACGTCCTCGAAAGAATCACAAAAACGGAGGCTAAAACCGAATGAAAATACGACAATTACTGGTTATTACGCAACAAATACAATTAAATAAACACACCATAACTGTATTAACAGTAAAAGTTACTGTTCATCAGGTGACAAAATTTATTAAGAATTACAAATTTCGATAACCTCATAATAACGAAAAGATGTACATAAGAAAAACTCAAGAATGGTATCAGAAACGCGAAATTACGCCGTTTTTACTAAAACGTAATTATAAACTCATCTTTAACTTGTTAAACACATTTTTAACCAAAACCATTAGTTGGTGATTAAGCTATATAAATATTATGATGGTTTATCAAAAGTACTATTACAGGGAGTTTCATAATGAGCCTTCTTTGGATGGCGTACTACGAGTTGTTGGATTTAGTGATTTTAAAGTTGCCTACTCCTCGAACGTCATGTCATGACTGCTTTTAATTATGAAACCCGAACGATAGTACGATGTTACAACTAAGGATTATATTCAATGTTGTTAATTAAAGTACTCGGTACGTTATACGACCGATAATTAATTAGGATGCATTTGATTCAATTCGCGTGCGCGTTATTTGGGATACATTGCATTACCCTCACTCAAGTGAGTTCAAAGCCCCACGTTTTACATGCTTTTGTTTTTTACAAAGTTTTTGGGGTTAAAAACATGCCAATGCTATACAAATGGACACAAGTGGTTTAAGTTCATGTTATAATACGAGTTGCCATAAGAGCGAAACCCATATCTGAGCCCATTATCATGAACTTTCAATTGCTGGATTGTGAGCGCGAATGTTCTAAAATAGATCAATTGGGATTTGACAACCCCGTTACAGGTGGTGATAAGCATATCACTGGACAAACAACGATAACCATAGTCGAATATAGGATGTTATTCGGTAAGAAACATCACCACGGCAATGTAGTCCATTAATTTTGGTATTCAACACGCAAGCTTAGTGTCATGAGCTTAAGGCAACGTAATTACATTTATAAGATATCGCATCTGTGCATATACATACCACTAGGAAATCTTGTTGACCCTACAACATATGACTTAAAAAACCTAAGAATTTCACTCAACATATTGTTTACGTTTTAAAGCAATGTTTTTACAGGAATCAATAATCACGAGGTGCGATGGATACATTGGTGGTTTAGATTTGGATGTCTTGCATTAAATAATTTGTCGCTTATATCCATTTTGTTAACTGTTATGGGCTAAAAATCTTGTAATTTGATCAATGAACAAGTTAAGCTTCGAGCTTATGAAACAATTACTTTGTTAAATCCGAATGTATCATTTTCAATAACTTATTATTGGTCCGTATATATCTCTTGTGTTGTTGATTCATGAAGTAACACGCCCCGGACCCATATTCCGCTGCGACCCAATTTGGGGGTGTTACAGATTGGTATCAAGAGCCAAGGTTATAGAGAACCAGGTCAAATGTTTTTGCTGGACTATAACCGTTTTCAAAAGATGTTTTATAACAAAAGGAATTACACGGGACATACATATGTGCATACATTCATGCATACACTGCCTGTTGCATTAGTTGGTTGAACTAGATGCATTCATATTTGATATACATGTTAAGATATAAATGTATATTACTATAAGAGTCTTATATTAAATACTAATATAAGCTATTTTGAATTTTCAGATTCAGTCATGTCGGATTCGGACGAACCAAGGGTTACACACACAGAGATCTCCAGTCCATATAAGGACTTATCGGATATAGGTTCACCTAGAGCCGATGACCATGAGTTCCCAGATGCACCGCCTTCACCTGAGGACCAGCCGTATGCTGAGGATGCCTCACCTATTGCACAGTCACCAGATTATGTGCCGGAGTCTGATCCTGAGGCAGATCCGGAGGAGGATGACGATGAGGACCCTGAGGAGGATCCTATTGACTATTCTGCTGACGGAGGAGATGACGGAGATGATGAGATGGACATTGAGGAGGATGAGGATGCTGATATGGACATCGATGAGGAGGATGAGGATGATGAGATGGAGGACGAGGAGGCGGAGGAGGAGCACTCAGCTCCTGCCTACCCAGTAGTTGTTGCTTTACCAGCTACTGCCCCATCTGCGGAGGAGACTGAGCCATTTGAGACCGATGAGTCTGCAGCTACACCACCACCTCACCCTGCATACCGTATGACTGCTAGGATTACTATTCCAGAGCCATTACCGGTACCAGCATGGTCTGATTCTGAGGTTGCCAGATTACTTGCTATATCTTCCCCACCAGCATCACCACTATCTCCATGGTCTTCACCACAGATTCCTGTCCCATTATCACCACCTTCACCAGTATTGACAGCACCACCTCCTAGTACTATTCGATCATTGGGCTATCGAGCTGCTACCATTCGGATGAGAGCTGAGGCTGCAGCTACTTCTCATTCACTACCATTACCACCACCTTTCATACTCTCCCCCACCAGACCAGATGCACCACCACCCATGCCCACATCAGCTCCTACTTCATTCCCACCATTGTTACTACCATCTGACAGACCCGAGGTTAACCTACCACCTCGGATGGGGTTAGGTCTCGCACTAGGTCCCGGGTATGAGGTCGGAGAGAGCTCCGCCGCTGCTGCTGCTAGACCAGCTGGAGGTTTTAGGGCAGATTACGGCTTTGTTGCCACTATGGATAGGCTGATCAGACGTGACCCAGAGAGATATGTCGGATATGGGATCACGGATTCATAGGATGAGATGGTTGAGACATTACCGGGAGCTCCAATTAGTACCGATACAGAGTTAGGTGCACACATAAGAGAGTTTGAGTCTATGATTAGGCAAGATACAGACGAGATTTACACGAGGTTGGATGACGAGCAGGGACAGAGACAACTATTGGCCGGTCGGGTCAATATGTTGTTTAGAGATAGACGTGCTCATGCACATACACGTCAGCTCATGGAGACTGAGGCTGGGATGTCTAGAGAGGCTTGGGGACGAGCAATGGATGCTAGCGATCTTGCTCACGGAGGGGTTATTTCACTACGCACCACAGTTCATGCACAGATGTCAGAGATCACAGAGTTATAGTCTGCGGATCGTAGGAGGCAGAGAGCGATGTTAGATTTGATAGAGACAGAGCGCAGGAGGCGTGAGGAGATGAGAGAGTTGAGAGCTGCTGATCGCACTCGACAGCAGCAGATTATTTAGACCTTGACTGTTATGCAGACACTACAGAGAGAGATGGTTCCACTTCAGGGACTGGTCACCACCCTGCAGGGGCAGGTGACAGCCTTACAGGGACAGGTCATGACATTACAGGGACAGGTTACTGCTTTACAGGGACAGCAGGGACCCGCTGGGGGTCTTGCACAGCCGGAGCTGCCAGAGGAGGCTGGTAGCAGTTCTTAGATTAGACTTTGATATGGCTAGTCATTTTGTATATAGCCTACTAAGTATTACGGGTTTAATCCCGGCTAGTAAGGCTTTAGGTTGTTATGTTTATTTTGTAACCTAAACATATGATCCTTTTGTATCCAAACCAATCATGTATGTTTTCCAGTTATATATGGAATGGTGGTATTATGTCATGTTTATAATCGAATTTGTGATGAATGAATGTCGATTGGTTATATCATTGTTAATTTCAATTCAATTGTACATTTCACTATGTGATGTGATCTCACTTTAGTTATCATGGATATGTCATGTCATGGTTATGATTTTATGAAATCTAACGGGTATTGTATTTTCTTATGATTGAAGAAAATGGCACCAAAAAGAGCCACGAGGGCAACACGAGCCACAACAACACCAGCCCCAACAGCAACCACAACCACTAATGTCACTAATGCCCAACTCCAAGCTATGATTGATCAAGGAGTCAGTGCCGCCTTGGCCGCACGTGACGCAACCAGGAATGGCACTGATAGCCATTCTTCGGGAACGGGTGTCAGGGGATCTGAACGCGTTGCTCGAGAGTGTACTTACCAGGATTTCATGAAGTGCAAACCTCTGTATTTCAAGGGCACCGAAGGAGTGGTTGAGTTAACCCAATGGTTTGAAAGAATGGAGACTGTCTTTCGAATAAGCAACTGCTCGGTGGAAAACCAGATCAAATTTGCTACCTGTACTCTGTTAGCAGGTGCTCTAACATGGTGGAATACCCATGTTATGACTGTTACTCATGATGTTGCATATTCGATGACTTGGGTGGATCTGAAGAAGAAGATGACTGATAAGTATTGTCCACGAAATGAAATGAAGAAGCTAGAGGCTGAGTTGTGGAACTTGAAGGTGATAGGTACTGATGTGGTCAAATACAACCAACGTTTTCAAGAGCTAGCACTACTGTGTGTTAGAATGTTCCCTGAAGAGGCAGACAAAATTGAAAGGTATGTCGGAGGATTACCCGACATGATCCATGGAAACATCGTGGCCTCAAAGCCAAAGACAATGCAGGAGGCTATTGAAATGGCCACAGAATTGATGGACAAAAGAGTCAGTACCATTGCAGAGAGACAAGCTGAAAACAAGAGGAAGTTAGAAAACACTTCCAGAAACAACCAGAACCAACAACAACAACAAAACAAGAGACAAAACACCGGCAGGGCATACACTGCTGGATCGGGTGATAAGAAACCATATGGGGGATCTAGACCCCTATGCCCAAAATGCAATTACCACCATGATGGTCCGTGTGCTCCAAAGTGCTATAAATGCAACAAGTACGGTCACATCGCCCGTGACTGTAGGGGTACGGGAAATGCCAACAACACTAACAACCAGAAGGGCACCGGATCAGGTCAGAAACCTACTTGTTTTGAGTGTGGAGCTCAGGGACACTTCAAAAAGGAATGTCCAAGACTGAAGAACAACAAAGGCAACCGTGGTAATCAAGCTGGGAATGACAGGGCTCCAGCGAAGGTGTATGTGGTTGGAAATGCGGGGGCAAATCCAGACAACGTCGTTGCGGGTACGTTTCTTCTAAACAACCGCTATGCTTATATCTTGTTTGATACGGGTGCCGATCGAAGTTTTGTGTCTACTGCATTTAGCTCCCAAATTGACATCACACCATCCACCCTAGATCACTATTATGATGTCGAACTAGCTGACGGGAGGATAATCGGGTTAAACACTATACTTAAGGGTTGCACATTAAACTTCCTAAACCACCAATTCAACATAAACTTAATGCCGGTAGAACTTGGTAGTTTTGATGCTATAATCGGTATGGATTGGTTGGCGAAGCACCAAGCGGTCATTGCGTGTGCCGAGAAGATTGTTCGCATCCCCTGGAAAAATAAAACCTTGATCATACACGGTGATGGAAGTACCCAGGGAAATGTGACACGATTAAACATCATTTCTTGCACTAAAACGCAGAAGTACATGGAAAAGGGGTTTCCTATCTTTCTGGCACATGTCACTACAAAAGAGATTGAAGACAAGTCGGAGAAGAAGCGACTTGAGGACGTACCCATAGTTCAAAACTTTCCTGAAGTATTTCCTGAAGACTTGCCGGGTCTTCCTCCGACTCGACAAGTGGAGTTTCAAATTGATTTGGTACCTGGTGCCGCACCTGTAGCACGGGCACCTTATCGATTGGCGCCTTCCGAAATGAAGGAGTTATCTGAGCAACTGAAGGAGCTATCCGACAAAGGCTTTATAAGGCCCAGTTCCTCGCCCTGGGGAGCTCCGGTCTTGTTTGTCAAGAAGAAGGACGGGTCATTCCGGATGTGCATTGATTACCGGGAACTGAATAAATTAACGGTGAAGAACCGTTATCCGCTCCCAAGAATTGATGACCTATTTGATCAGCTCCAAGGGTCGAGTGTCTACTCGAAGATTGACTTAAGATCAGGATATCACCAATTGAGGGTTCGGGAAGAAGACATTCCGAAGACTGCCTTCAGGACTCGTTATGGTCATTACGAATTTCAAGTAATGCCGTTTGGTTTGACAAACGCACCTGCTGTGTTTATGGACCTCATGAACCGAGTGTGCAAACCTCACCTGGACAAATTCGTAATTGTCTTTATTGATGATATTCTGATATATTCGAAGAATAACTTATTTGTTTTTCTTATTGCTTGTTAAGTCATTCATGTCCAAACAGTTTTAAATCAAAACAAGTCTTAAAATAAGCTAAACTATCCCTTTTGATTAGCTTTTTATAGCTTATTATTAGGTTCTATCAAAAAGTTATTTTATTAAAGTTGTTCGTTTTAGCTTATTCTATAGCTTTTTCAAAAAGAAAATTAAAAAAAATGTTTTATAAAAAAGGATAGTCACAGGACTCGAACCTGTGACCTCCCCCTCAACACACCAACACCTCATCCACTGCGCCCTTGGGTCTTTTTCATAAGACCCTTGCAACATAAATTCCTTATACTCATTTTCAGTTTTAGCTTATTGAGCTTATTCGATTTTTAACAGCTTATTGGTTTTAGCTTTTTGTCCCGTTTTTCTTTATAAACCTTAGGAATAGTATCTAGTATTTTTATAAATTTTCTTAAATTTTTATAATTAAGTTTAATATTTTTAGTTTAATTTTTAGTATTATTTAGTTTTAAAAATAGTTTTAAAATCCAAAAGAATATTTTCTGTAATTTAAAAAAATAGTTTAAGCCATTTTAGTTTAGAAATTTGCATTTTGAGTTTTTAGAATTTTATTTTGTCATTTTTAGTTAATTAGTTGGTTTAATTTAGTTATTAATTAGTTTTAATTTCTTTTTAATGTCATTAAGTTTTTAAATTGCCTTAATTTTTAGGTTAGCGTGCCTTTATGTGCTTTTTCTTTGCGTTATTAGATTTAGAAATCAAATCCAAGACTTAAATGACAATCAAGCTCGATTTACAACATGAACGTAGAATTTTCATTCACCTCTCACCGAGGAGAACGATACCCGTGTTGATTACTTATTATTCTTTTCTAAGAATAATTTGTATGATACTTTGCTTATGTATATGTATTTTCTATATATATATATCTGAGGGATATTTGTTTGATACGTATCTTAACATCGAATTATCGATATTTTTACTCTTGTTACAGGACATACTTATCAGAGCTAGTCGATTGAAGAAGAGATGGATGCTATCCGTATCGATAACCACTATAAAATCTTGGCGTCTTGGTTTGATTGTTCCTTTCCTTATCTCTTTATATTATTGTCATTGTTATTTAGCTTTAGTTTTAGATAGTTATTGTTTGTTTATATTGTGGATTGGTTAAACATATAACTCGAATCTACGTATTTTGAAAGCAAACTTTTAAAATATAAAACGAACTTGTAAACTATTCAACCACTCCCCCCTTTTAGTTTCCACATCTTCTTCGATAGCCATCATGTATACTCGAGCCTTTGGGTTTGGAACCCCTGCCTTCTCTACTTTTTCTTCCTTCATCGATTTTAAGGGTTTTGCTTCAATCACCTTTGTGTTAGGGCCTTCATTTGACTTGTGCCCCAATTGATTGCAATTGTAACATATGATCATTTGCTTCTTGCAATCTTTACTCATGTGATTCAAAGCACCACATTTGTAGCAATCCGTAAAATTTGCCTGACACTCTCCAAGATGGGTTTTATGACACTTCTTACATGGTGTCTTGATTTGAGTTCCTCCACTTCTTCTACCTTGATCATATTTAGGCTTTTTGGCATCTCGCTCTCCAAACTCAATCTTCCTCTTGGTCTCTTTAACCTCCTTATTCTTTTTCCTCAACAAGTCTGCCTCTCTCACCCGAGCTCTACTTAGAAGGTCATCTAAAGTAGTGTATTTAAATGGGGAGACTACGTCTCGAATATCATCACATAGCATCCTTTGAAATCTTTCAGCTTTAAGCTTCTCATTTCCATGATACTCGGGGCAATAGCGCGAATCAAATCATTGAACTTCTTCCATAACTCATTCACCATTTCATTAGTTTTCGTAAGAGTTTGGAACTCTTCTTGAATTCGGTTAATTTCTTTGGTGGGAGTATATTCGGAATTAAACAACTCCTTAAATTGTTTCCATGTACACGATCCTACCCTTTCTTCACCCTTCTCACAAACTTTTCCTTCCCACCACATCTTAGCACTATCACGAAGAAAGTTTGAAGCAAAGTTAACTTTATTCTTCTCCTTATAATTACTAGTATGAAAAGCACCTTCCACGGCGGCAAGCCATATAGTACTAGCAATTGGATCAAGTGCCCCATCAAACTTTGGCACATCACATGCCGTGAAATCACGATAGGTTGCCATTTCATTCCTATAATCGTTCATAATTCCTTCTTTTCTAAACCCTTCTAGCTCCCTTTGGATCACCTCTTTAAGATTTTTGGTTGTTTGGCTAATATAGTACGACATCACATTCTTTATCGCTTTTCCTACTTGCTTATTTATCATTGAGCTTAAAACTTTTGTCTCCTCTTCCGTGAACCTTCTAAAGTTGAGGTCCTCGGAACTAAAGGAAGAATCATTTTCATTTTCATTACGAGTTGTGTCATTTATCGGAGACTCGGCTCCTTTGGAGGTGGAAGCTTTTTGGACTTCCTTATGATGCTCATCTACCATCTTTTCTTCTTACTGAAATTAAAGATTCAACTTATTAATACATAACACAAACATTGATTAGTTTTATCAATTACATTTCACATTTTACATTTAATACATCCTATATTTACCTTAGGTATATAGTCCCCACGATTCCAACAATACATATGCATCATACTTTTATCACTACGGCGGCCAAGCGTAGTCATAAAAATATTCCACACATGTATTTTCGAAAGTCGCAAGTCCTACACACATACTAATCATTCTATCACTAACGCACCTAAAGAGTCTAAGTCTAGGAAATCCTAACGTGACATCCTAAATCTCTTAGACCAAGGCTTTGATACCAAGTTGAAACGCCCCTTTTTATTACTCAAAAATGACCAAAAATTTAAAACTTTTATTTAAAACGTAAGACCAAAAATGGCTATATGTCATACCTTACAAACTGTTTCACATATCTTAATTAGACCCAATAAACTTTCATCAATATAAATGACACCTTGTAATTTCGTTCAACACAAGAAAACCAATTTACATAAGGTTACAACGTAACCATCATTAGGGGTTACGGCGTAACCTCATAACACTTTTTGTGTTACGACGTAACATAAGGTTTACGGCGCTTCAGAAAGTCATCACTTTCTGTGCACATTGTTATGGCGTAAACCCCTAATTTATTATGGCGTAAAAAAATCCTGCTGCGAGTTTACGGTGTAACCTTTTGGATTACGGCATAAACTCTACACAGTTGAAGACACTTAAAATTAAAAAGAAAACACAACATTATATAAGGACTCAATCAAACTATAACCTTTACTTAACTAATTTCTTTGGCTACACCTTTCGCCAATTTTCATTGCTTGACTTTAACTAGTCAAACAGGTCATAAACCTTAACCCAAACATCATCCTTAGCCATATAGACCACTATAAACTAAATCATACATAACATTTACTTGAACCAATTCAAACCAACATTTAACATTAAAACCACATGGTTTTGACCCGAAATAAAATTGACCCACGATTTATACAAGAAATTTACTAAAAATGACAACGGACACTTTGGGCTTCAACTTCAATACTCCTTGATCTAAAATGGGTCTTCCACTTACTAAAACCAAAATTCTTAACCTCCTATGCCACAACTAGTTCTTTTCTTTACCCTTATCTACGCCACTTGAACCTAGAAAACATTTGAAAACTCATACATAAGCAAAACGCTTAGTAAGTATATGACATAAACATCATTCACTAAGTTACAACTAGTGGTTAACTAGCCATAGCTCATTCAAGGAATACATTCATACAATTTACATACCTTTCACAAGCATAAATAATTATGCTAACATTACATTACTAGCTTTAGATCCAAGCTACATACATTTACAAATTCCTTGAACAAAAATAATCATAACATAATAAAATTCACATTATGATCACATTAACATGTTTAGTCAATATACTTACCTTGATTATGCCACTAAACTCCTACTTGAATTCAATGCTTAATCCTCCTTTGCTTCCTATGGGGAAATTAACCCTAATAACAACTAATTAGTATTCTAGGATCATAAATTAACTACTTTTAACCATTATACCCAAAAATTAATACATAAACCCTAATTTCCAAATTGGGGATTTCACTTACTTGTTATATGGAATGAAACTAAGGACTCTTATTAACTTGTATTCTCTTCCTTCTTGCTTAATTTCACCAATTAATCACTCCAAGCTTTTCCCTCTTCTTTCTTGGTTGGTGTCGACATAGGAAACACACACACACTTTCTTGAAATCTCTAGAATGATATTTTACTTTTCATTTTTGATATTTAATTTATTAAGTTTATCAATTTGACAATACTAGACCTCTAAGTTTTATCCTTCCTATTTTTGGCACATCATTTCTAATAACTTTTCACTTATTTATAATTTTACCATTTTCTTATAATTTATATTCAAACAATTAATTATTATTAGTTCTATTATAAAATAATACCTTTTCGGGATACGGGTGTTACAAACTTTTATCATTTTCATATTCTTTCATCATTATACTTGTTTCATAATCCATTACAAGTGATAAACTCATTCCACTCTTTAGTGAAGAACACTAACGAAGACGTGAAACTTCAAGTGTTATTACTTTAGTTGTGTCATCACGGTTGTGATAATCATTTATCTTGTATCTCTTATGTTGTTTGTTGTGTGTATCATGTGTGTATGATAGGTTAGTATTTAGGCCACAAAATACATAGTGTGTTAGATTGGTTCTATCTCGAAGTAGAACTCGTTATTTAGCTTAGTATCGGAAAAAGTGTAAGCGACATGTACGGTTTTCTCCGCCTAAAGGGAGCTTGTTGACATAGTGAAGAAAACTCTCTAGTTGGGTACTTGGGGAGTGGAGTAGGGCGAAGAGGAGCTTCATAGCTGAACCACTATAAATCATTTTGTCATCGGTTTGATCTTTCCTATCCTTACTTGTTTATACTTTGTAGATTGCTTATTTACTTATTGCATTGCTATCATATACACTTGTGTATATCTCTTGAATTCACATAAGTCGACAATCTAAGTTTTATTTATAAAACGGTAAAAACTATTCAACCACCCTTCTAGTTTCCACAGTGGAAAAATAACTGCATCCAGTAACACCTAAAGTGAGTATAACACATCTGTGTGTGATAATGCAAATGCTTCTAACCGCCAGGAACCTATAAGAAAAGCGTTTCCGAATTCTACTTCTTTTCTTGACAGGTTTACGAGACTCCGGAGGCAGAATACATGTATCCATCCACTTGTTGTTCTTTAAGTCCGTCTAGGAATGGCTTATGTACACTTTAGTGCGTAACCCGAGCCCAAAAGGGAAGTGTACGTTTTAGTGCGCTTTACCTTTAAAAAAAGAGAAATCTTCTTGTTTTTCAAGCAGTTGAACATAATTTTTCAAGAATTTTTCAAAAGGATTTTCAAAATCTTTTAAAATTATGTGTTCAACACTCCCTTCTCATGTCACTTTCAAAATTTGAATCATTCTTTATAAGTGGATCAATTTTTGAGGGGAGCTTTTTAAAAACCAAGTTTTAATGCTTTTAGACACATTCTCTCGTATCTTCTTTGTGTATCTAAAATATTTCAAAATTTGTATATACTTATCAGAAAAACAAAATATAAAATTATAAAACATATCAAAGAAAATTACAAAATAAAAAAATTTCAAAAATACCAAAAATAATCTTTGACATGTCTCTCGACAATCGATAACACTTATGCACCTAGCAATGTTGATTAATATTGACACGGGTGTATAAATGAAGTTCGAGCGAGAGTTTCAAAAAAGTTTTCAAAACATGTCTCTTTAAATTTTCTCTACGACTTCTAAGTAAATGTCAGCTTAGGACTCGGTCTCCAAAGAAAGGGAAATGTTCATTTATGTACATTTATCCTAAACAACGGGTAGTTCATCTCTTCTCGGTCTTGAGAAAAGTCATATAAACATTTAAAGTTTAGAATGCTCAAGAGAAGTTCTAAGTAAATGATGTTCAATCAGATATATCTCACATATTTTTCTGTTGAGCACAATTCTTTCAAGATATTTTCAAATAAAATATTGAAAATCTTTCAAAATTGTGTTCTCAACAAACTCTCACTCCAAGATTTCACTCTAATCTATCATCGAGGGGGAGTATTGTGACAACCGTGATTTAGCGATGTTAGTTTAACCGTTAGAGTTAACTTGCCTAGTCTTTTGTGTTTTTGAATTATGTGTGTAGGTCTTTTTGGTTTTATATGTTATATGGTATATGTGTTATTATATGTGTTTGAGATAGTAGAAATGAATGATTTAGTCATTTCATTTCGTATGTGATGGTAATTTCGGAAGTATAGTGATTTCATGATTTTATCGTGAGCAAATTTAAAGAAGTGTGTATCGTTAAATTTTGATTTGAGGTTAAGTGATGAATTGAGATTTGTAAGTTAGTTATGACTTTAATAAATAAGAATAATATGGAAAAATAATATTAAGTAGTAAAAGTGTTTTTATTTTAAGTGTTTAGTTATTTAAAGGTTTTCATGTAAATAAGTAATTAATTAAAAAAATAAAATTTAAATTATATATATAAAAATATGTATCGAAAATTTAAAATATATATATAAAAAGTAAATGGGTGTTTGTTTTGGATCGACACAAGGGAAAAATCAGATAAGGAAGAAAATACAATCCTAGTTTAATTAGGATTTATCTTTAGGAGGGTATAAATACAAAATAAACTTAAACCCTAAAACACTTTTTCTTCCCCTCTCTTGAGTTTGACCGGCCTTCCACAAGAAGAAGAAGCCATAAAAAATTTTCAATAAAATTTTGGGCTAAGTTCGTGTGTTTTCTGATCAAAGGTTTAATCTATAACCCTTTTTATTTAAACTCTTTTAATTTGGCTAATTGTAACTTTTTAATTGGTGGAATTAGAGTTTCATAAAAATACATAAAACATGTTGGTATGATCATCTAGAATCGTTTAGGGTATAACTATTAGCGTATGGATGTGTTTGGTTAGGGTTAAGTGTTGTTAAAATCAGAATTAAAACTGGGTAGATTTTTAGGTCATCTTGTAAAACTCATTACTTGGTCATACGAATAGCTTTTAATGATTTTGTAAGCCCATAAGACTTTTACAACCTTGTATACTTTTCCTATGATTTTTTAGGATCTTGAAAACCTGGTGGTTGAGACACATATACCTCTTCATCAATTTTCCCATAAAGGAAGGCACTTTTCACATCCATTTGATAGACTACAAAACCCATATATGAGGCAAAGGCCAAAAAGATCCTTATGGCTTCAAGTCTTGCCACAGGAGCAAAAACCTCATCATAGTCTATCCCTTCCTCTTGCCTATGACCCTGAGCAACTAACCTTGCTTTATTTCTGACAACAACTCCTCTTTCATCCTTCTTGTTTCGATAAACCCACTTTGTACCGATAGCCTTCTTCCCATAAGGCAAATCTACTAAGACCCAAACCTTTTGTATCTCAAACTGCAACAATTCTTCTTGCATAGCATCAACCCAGCTTTCATCTTCAAGAGCTTCTGAAATCTTCTTGGGTTCATGTTGAGACAGGAAACAAGCAAATAAGCAATGATGAAAGTCCTTATGGTTAGTTCTCTTTTGCTTTTGAACATAGCTAACAAAAGCATGAGCTCTAGAACTTGTATTTACTTTGCTTTTTGTCTGTACTGCTAAGTTGGATCTCCTAGAATAAGTGCTCTAGGATGAGTGGAGTGAATCCTTGATGTGGGAATAGGACTAACATTCACAACAGTTTCTAAGTTTGTGAAGTCAGCCACTGCACCCTCATCATCAAAAGATGAAGTAGTGAAAATACCATCAGTGGAATTTTGATAGATATCCTCAAGTGGAGGTATTTCTGAATCATCTTCTTCAGAATGTGTTGGATCAGCAAGAGAGAGTCCCTCATA
This sequence comes from Tanacetum coccineum, assembly GCA_026074375.1. Classification (NCBI taxonomy): domain Eukaryota; kingdom Viridiplantae; phylum Streptophyta; class Magnoliopsida; order Asterales; family Asteraceae; genus Tanacetum; species Tanacetum coccineum. Next base: position 38,769 of record BQNB010013895.1, read on the forward strand.
AGGACTGGCAGTACTAACTGGTATGCTAGCAGTATTAAGTGGGTTAGTACTGCTAGCTTTGGCTGGTGTGCTAACAGTACTAAAAATGTTAGTACTGCTAGGCTTAGCAGCTCCTTCTTTTATAACCAAGGTCTCAAACTTCTTCCTGAGAGCTTCAGCTTCCTCATAAGCTTCCTTTTCTTGCTTCTTAAGTCTTTCAAGGTCATCCATAAAGACTTGTTCTTCCTCTCTTGTACCTGCTCTCTTATCATTGGGTGTTCGTGTTCGTAATTGTGTACGTGTGTATTCGGTTTCAGTTGCGACCTATCGTCTTTCCTGGAGGTATTTTTTTTATCTGCAAATCATAAACGTATCAGTACATGTAATGATAAGAAATCTTGTTAATCAATATACTCTATATCAAAGCAAAATGTAAGAAATCACAATGATTGATGGATAATGATTCCATGTTAGACTGCTTGAAACAAATAAAAATATGTAACATGAATATTCATAAGTTCTAATGTGAGGGTGGACATAGGTCTAGTAAAAGAGGTTTGAATACAGTTTTTCTAAAAAGAATAGAATCAATCATATATGTATAATACAAACTGAGATGAAACTTTGCATGCATGAAATGTTTAACATATTTGGTATTTAAATATAATGTATGATAATAAAACTTCAAATTCATATACAGATCGAACCGAGTCATTGTCATCTTTAACCTTGAATATTCAAATGCTTAAATAGTGAAAGAGTTACCAATTTGTTTTGCCATAAACTGAGTTTCACCACCTGTTCTTGTCGTTTTCTTTAATACAACATAAGCATTTCTTGTTTTGGAATCATCAGGTATATTTCTTATTGGTTTAGAAGTATTACTTTGAAATAAGACTTTGAATATCAATTAATTTTATAATAGGCATGTAGCCATTATTTTTTATGTAACCGAATTAGTATGATAGATTTTCTAAGTACGGATGTTCAATTACTAAGTTAATAAATGGTCACACGCATGAAAATTACTCAAAAACATTTATCACATTTTTGTATACAATGACACTACTGCAACAAGTAACTAAGTACTAATAATTATATAATAATTATAAGATTATTAGTGAGTCCAACGCTAATTAATAATCGGTATTTAAATTCATGTAGATAATCGGAAGCGAGAGTAGGTTGATTTGATTTATCAAGTGCACGTTGGTTTGTTTAAGGTACAAATATTCTATCCTTTCCCTTAAGGATTCTAATGACTTTTGCTCCGTATCTATTTGCCTCGCTGAAATCCTTATTTATGTTTCCCATCCTATGATTCGTTATTTGTTGCAACCTTATTTGATAACTTCGTTGAGCCCTTTGAATTCGTTTGATACATGCTTCATTTGATATTGCCATGATATGAACTTATCCGTTTTGTTTAGACATGATCTTCTTTGGACATAGTATGTTTCGTTTCGATATGCTATATGAACCATTTGTTTTGTTCCGATGCCCGAGCTAACTAGCCATGGAGGTACCATGGCCGCGTCATTGAGGCACCAATGGCGTGACACTATCTGTGGCGGTGTGATCAGTCCACGGCGTTCCTTTTCTGTTTTTGTGAGCTCTATTATGCAGTTGGCCATATAATGATTTGATTTGTAGGAGCCGTAAGATGCATCCTAGGTACTATATCGATTCATTTCGTTTTGGTGCCATAGGCTTAGTGTGGTGCCACACCCTAATTGCACACTTAGTACGGGTAAATTTGGAGCTGCATCTCCCATGTCCCATTTGTCATGATATGAATATGCATTTGATGTAGCTCTAAAGTAAATGCACCCTTGGACGTAAAAGTCCCAAGGGCGCAGTGGTGAGTGTGTTGTGTGGTGAGGCGTTGATTCGCGGAAACTAATCCTTTAAACATATATATATAAATATAAATAAACTCAAGGATCAAGATACGCGAGACCAAGAAAACCGGAAGCAGTATAGAGTGTTCCCGGGTCGTTATGTCCCAACGAGGCTAGAGATGGAAAATCGAAAGACGATTGATGATTTGTGTTTGAATGTCACAAGGAATGATTGGGCACAGAAACTGATAAAAATAAGCAAAAGCACATAAAAATAGCAAAGAACATAAGCTGGAAATAGAGTAAAAGCTAGAATTGGGAAAAATACTTAAAACTTTTACACTAAAACACAAGTAAGCTCAAATAAACTTAAGACAAATCAAATAAGCTAAGCTAACTCTAAATAAGCAAATACAAAAAGCAATTAAGCTAAATTAAACAAGATAAACACAACAGTACTAACAACAGTACTAACAGTTTTAACTACCAGTACTAACTTGGAGTTAGTACTGCTAGGCTAAAGTTAGTACTGTTAGCTTAAGGTTAGTACTGCTAGGCTAACAAGACTTAAAGAAATAATAAATAAGCAAACAAGCTAAAACAGAAGTTCACCTAACCTTAATAAGCACTTAGTAATTCGAATAAGCAACTAGAATAAACTAAAATGATAAATAAGCTAAAAAACTAAAACTGATAAACTCTTAAAATACTTTGAAAAAGGAAAATAAGCTTAAATAAGCTTACCCCTGAAGAGAGTAAGGGAAAATGGTTTAATATACTCTAAAAAGCTAATCTAATCTTAAATAAGTAGAGACAATAAGCTAATAAGAAGAAATGGACTAACAGTACTAACTAAAATGAACTACCAGTACTAACTTTGAGTTAGTACTGCTAGGCTAAAGTTAGTACTGTTAGCTTAAGGTTAGTACTGCTAGGCTAACAAGACTTAAAGAAATAATAAATAAGCAAACAAAGCTAAAACAGAAGTTCACCTAACCTTAATAAGCACTTAGTAATTGGAATAAGCAACTAAAATGATAAATAAGCTGAAAAACTAAAACTGAAAAACTCTTAAAATATTTTGAAAAAGGAAAATAAGCTTAAATAAGCTTACCCCTAAAGAAAGTAAAGGAAAATGGTTTAATATACTCTAAAAAGCTAATCTAATCTTAAATAAGTAGAGACAATAAGCTAATAAGACTAATGCAAAAATAAGCCCAGCTAAACATACTGAAAAACACCAAAATAAAAAGCCATTTCTACGATCAATAAGAAAAAACAAGAAAGAAGAGAAACTTACAACACCCTTGGCTCAAAACAGGGACACACAAAGAATCTACAAGCTTCTAGCTGTATAAAACAAAGCTAGTGATAGTCCATAAGCCATCCCAAACTCGCTTATCACCAGAAAAAAAAACATAAGCTAGTAGTGTATTTGAGAGTGATACTTATGAGTTTCTCTTAACTACTTAACTTTTTATTTTTACTTAATGAAAACAGCTTATGAGTAAGTTGTGGTGAGAGCTTTTTAAACACAAAACAATATGCTTAAGAAACTTAACACTGTTATTGTAAATTGACTTAAAAACTTCAAACTTGCATTAATCTTGAAAGTGTTACAAAGATGAAAGTAAAAGCTGTAAATGACTTGAAACAAACTGAAAATAAGCTAAATTATTTTTAAGATTAAAAACTAAAAACTAGATGCCTCAAAGGCTTACACAAAAGCTCTATTATAGTCCGAAGTCTTGACTGACAGCTTGTGCTTCTTTGGGAGAAGCAAAACGAAGGTGCTTGTTGTGTGAGGTAATCAAAAGGCAAATCAGCCTTAATTTTATTTGTGCTTCTTTGAGAGCAATCCACAGCCGATTGAAGATACATGGGAAAGGTGGAGATTTGCCAACATGGCCTTTTATACAACTGGGATGGGTTAGTATTGTGGATGAAATAATTTTGCTAAGGGAGAGAAGTGGTTTTGCAGGGGAGAAGGTATGGGACGACATCCAAGTTGTACCTGGGTTTGTTGGGCGGGAAATGAGGCTTTTGGGGAAGTAGGCAGTATTGGTCCCCCAAAGTCTTATAACTTAAATGTAATCTCTGCCCGGTTGGCAGTTATGGTCCCTCCTTTCTTATAACTTTGTAATACAACTTTACACTTGGCAGTTTTAGTCCCTCAAGTTGTATTTTCTCCATTTTGACGACTTTTTACTTTGCCCTTTCCACTCCGTGCTTGGATTTGCTTGTCTTTGGCTTTCTTTTTGCTCCTTTTCTTGAATATCCGTTTCCTGCACAATACAAATGCAAACATACAAATACAATGTATTTTTGGTATGTTTTTAGTCATTTAAGTCCGTTTTAAATGGAAAATGGTATGTGTAATTAAGCACATACCAATAGTGAAGGAATTCATGTGGATCCAGCCAAGATTGAATCCATTAAAGATTGGACATCTCCTAAGTCACCAACGGAGATTCGTCAATTTTTAGGTCTTGCTGGATACTATCGAAGATTTATTGAAGGGTTTTCAAAAATCGCCAAACCTATGACCAAGCTCACCCAGAAGAAGGTTAAGTTTGAATGGGGCGATAAACAAGAAGCAGCTTTTCAATTGTTGAAGCAAAAGTTGTGCAGTGCACCAATCCTTGCATTACCTGAAGGAAGCGAAGACTTCATCGCATACTGCGACGCTTCAAAGAAGGGTTTGGGCGCTGTGTTGATGCAAAGGGAGAAGGTGATTTCTTATGCATCACGCCAGTTAAAAATTCATGAGAAAAACTACACGACTCATGATTTAGAACTTGGTGCAGTGGTGTTCGCTCTCAAGATCTGGAGACATTATTTATATGGAACTAAGTGTACGGTGTATACCGATCACAAGAGTTTGCAACACATTTTAGATCAAAAAGAGTTGAACATGAGGCAACGCCGATGGCGTTAGGAATTGCTAAGTGATTACATTTGCGATATTTGTTATCACCCGGGAAAGCAAAATGTCGTTGCTGCGATGCTTTTAAGCAGGGAAAGAACAAGAACCACCACTAAGAGTTCGAGCTTTGGTTATAGACTATCTAGTTTGACCTCCCAAAAGATCTTAAATGCTCAGACCGAATAGCGCAAACCCGGAACATTAAGAGTGAAGACGTTGGGGGAATGTTGTTGAAATGCTAAATTTCCAGAAGCTATTAGAGAACAAAAGTTGGAACCACGTGCGGATGGAACCCTGTGCCTCAATGGCAGAAGCTGGTTACCTTGTTATGGCGATTTGCGGACGGTGATCATGCACGAATCCCATAAATCAAAATACTCTATTCATCCGGGTTCCGACAAAATGTACCAAGACATGAAGAAGTTATATTGGTGGCCCAACATGAAAGCCGACATAGCCACTTATGTTAACAAGTGTTTGACCCATGCTTAAGGTCAAGGTCCGAAACATCAAAGGCATCAAGATGTTGGTATAACCCAAGATACCTGAATGAAGTGGGATAACACACCATTGATTTTGTCACGAAGCATCCTAAGACCGTCTCAGGCTTATGAATACAATTTGGTGCTCGTTGACCGACTTCACTAATTCTGCGATCTTTCACGGCCAATTGAGAGAGACCGATCCTTTGGATAAACTTGCAAGATTGTACCTAAAGGAGGTGGTCACGAGGCATGGAATACCTGTCTCAATCATTTGTGATCGTGACCCAAGATTTGCATCAAATTTCTGGAGGTCACTTCAGAACGCTTTGGGTACTAATTTGGATATGAGTACTGCGTACCATCCACAGACAGACGGGCAAAGCGAGAGGACCATTCAAACTCTCGAGGATATGTTGCGTAACTTGTGCAATCGACTTTGAAAGGTTTGGTATAACCATTTGCCATTAGTCGAGTTTTTCAACAACAATTACTATCACGCCAGCATCAAGGATTGCACCATTCGAAGCACATTATGGTCGAAATGTCGTTCACCTGTTTGTTTGACTGAAGTTGGAGAGCTCAAATACTCGTCCAGAACTAATGATCAATGAGACTCATACGATAAAATCATGCAGATCAAGCTAAGGATGCAAGCCGCTCGTAATCGACAGATAGAGCTACGCTGACTTGAAGCGTAAAACAATGGAATTCCCAGTCGTGGACAAAGTCATCTTAAGTTCTCGCCTGGAATGGGGTCGTACTGTGGCAAATGGGGTAAGTTTAAACCCTAGGTATGTTGGACCTTTTAAGGTGGATAGAAAAGGAGGAGAAGTTGCGTACAAGCTCGAACTCCCAGAAGAAATTGAGCAGAAGTCCATAATACATTTCATGTAGTCAATCCTGAAAAAGTGTCATGCCGACGCACCCATTACCATTCCGTTTGGATGGACTTAATTTGGACCTAAAAAACTCCATTATTATTGATGAACCGATAGAAATGTGGGCCGTAAAGTTAAACGGTTGAAGCGAAGTCGGATCCCTTTGGTTAAAGTTCGATGGAACTCCAAAAGAGGTCCCGAGTTCACATGGGAACGTGAAGACCAATTCAAAAGGAAGTATCCACACCTCTTCACCAAGACCCCGACACGTCGTCAAGTGCTGCATTGTAAGCCTTGAGGACAAGGCTCATTTAACAGGGGAAGTCTATAACACCCTGTGTTTTCAAGTCATTGACGACGTCAACAAATCCACAATGTACCTTTTGTATTGTACATGTTTGCTTGAAATTGTAAACGTTAGGTTAAATCGCGTGCGCCAAATATTATCGTTTAATGTGAACGGGAATTAAATCATCAAACGTTTACATCAATCATGTGTTATATAATTATTTTGATAATAATTATGGTCATTGTTCATTAGTTAAATACTTGATCGCATAAATGTACGTTTAAGATAACCGAAGATGAAAAGTTTATCTAGCTTCAACAAATACCCTCGATTATACCCAATACCTAAAGTTTTATTAAACTTTAGCCAAGTAAATATTACTTACACTTTGTACACTAGAAATGAAACAATGTGCAAGAAATTACAAGTAAATACATCTTTATGTAATATCTACAAGTTGTAACTTGTATACATAATACAAGTTATATTGTTAAATACCAAAAGACTTCTAGAAGTCCTTCCCCCCCCCTCATTCCACATGGCACAACACCAAGGAAGCAAGAAAAGTTCACTCTTTGGTCAATGGTACATCACTTGCTCATTAATACTTAGCCATGCTTTGTTCTTTGACTCTAGACACAAAAACAAGACTCCTTAAAACCCTCATCTTGCCCTTGGACCAACTATTGCAACTTTTTGACTCCTATAACTCATATAAGTGCAAGTATCTAGTAAGAGACTCATACTACACCAACACTTAACTAGAAATCAAACACAATCCTCCCTTTTGCTCTACAATAGCTCACGGCTCAAAATCATTACCCAACCAAACCCATACAAAATTTTCTACAACCCATACCCTTCTATATACACATATTCTAAGATATACTAAGGCATTTGCAAGCATTAGTTAACCATATTCAAGTATTAATCAAGAGAAAGGAAGTTAGGGTTTCTATTAAGGAAAGCTAGGGTTTCTTTGTGTAAGCTTGGATTTTGTGGCTAAACAAGGGTTTAGCACTTGATTATCATCATCATCTCACATCTTAAGGTCACTTAACCTCTTTATGTCTTAAAATTTTCATTTATTCAGATGAATTATTCAATTTAGCTTGAATCACCAATTAAGATCATTAACATGGTAAAGAGAAGGTTTTTTTTATTGTCAATCATATATTTACACATTTATATAATCCTATGATGTTGTTTGACATCAGTTAAAATGGTCACACAAGAGATTTTACACTCTCTAATTAAACATGAAAATGATTAAGTAAAAATTAGGTTTTTCATAGTTCATATATGTTTTCAACTAAAGAAATACATAAGACATGTAAATATGATTATGACTTTTAATCATGTTGATAGAACACTAAATAGAAAGTCATATAGAAAGAAATACACTTGAACACACATGGTTAATGTATAAAAATGATTAAGACAAAACTATTGAACTTAAGGTTACTTAAGTAAATGTTATGTTTTTAAAGTAGTTTAAAGGGATTGGTTAACATGGGTAACTTTGACATATTGAGGACTACTATGGACAATGGACACTAATTTAGTGTATGATTTTATAATATATAAGATATAAGAGACTTAGTGGAACAATACAAAAGTGGTAATTATAAAGAAAAGATCAAAAATGGACTTAACAACTCAAGCAAACTTGCCTGTCCAAAATTCGAATATTGACATATCATTTTATAGTATTATAAGAAACTCATCATTTCACGACGATTCGAAAGGTAAGAAACATTTAAAACGGATAATAACGAAAAATTAGTCGGTAAAAACGAGTTATACGTTACTAAACGAAGACAAATCATGAATTTTTATAAAAATACATTTTTAATAAAAAATTTCAAACAGCAAGGCTAAAATTTTAATACATAATACACCTTTTAGGATTTCAAAATGATAAGAATCGTAATTTTTCAATTAATAACGAACGAGTTATGAATTTCGCGAGTTTACGACAATTAATACTTTTATAAAACTATTTTTATAAAAGTTACTATTCATGCATAAAGTTTATATTTTGTAAACTCATAAAAATATAAAACATTCAAATACGAGACTTGTATCCCTCGAAAGAATCATTAAAAACGGAGCTATAACGAATAAAATACGACATTTACGGGTTTTACGACGACAAATACAAATTATATAAAACACATGTCTGTTATGAACAGTAAAAGATACTGTTCATCAGGGGACAAAATTTACGAAAATGTCAAATATCGATAACCCGTCTTAATACGAGAAGATGGACATAAGAAACGCGAGAATCGGGCTTAAAACGCAAAAGTTACGCCAGTTTTCTAAAGAACGTGTAAATAAAACGTTTTAACTTATACACACAATTTACCAAAAACCATTAGTTGGTGATTGAGCTATATAAATATTAGTGGTTAACAGAAGTACTATATAACTAGGAGTTTCATAATGAGGCCTACTTCGGAGGCGTACGACGAGTTGTTGGATTATGATTTAAAGTGTCCTAACTCTCGAAACGTCATGTCATGAACCTTTTTAATTAGATAGCCGAAACGATAGAAACGATGTAACAACTATATGGATAAATTCAATGTTATCAATTAAAGTACTCGGTACTTATACGACCTATGATAATTTAGGTTGCATTCGATCTTTTACGTGACGCATTATCTGCGATATTTGGATTATCAGAACTCAAGGTGAGTTCATAGCCCCACGTTTCTACATGCTTTTGTTTTTACAAAGTTTTTGGGGTGAAAAACATGCAATGCTTTACAATTGGACACAAGTGGTTAAGTTCGTTGTAATGATTACGAGTTGCCTAAAGTAGCGATAACCCATATCTGAGCCTCTTATCATGACTGACAATTGCTGGGATTGTTGAGCGCTAATGTTATTAATTAGATCTATTGGGTTTGACAACCCCATTTCGTGGTATTAGCTATCACTGTACAAACAACGATACCAAGTCGAATATAGGATGGTGAGGGTTAGAACTATAACACCCCCATTATCGGGACAAAAAACCAGCGGAACATATATGGTGTTATTCATAGTACGAATCACACATAATTCATAAAGAACAGACTCAAAAGAAGACGTTATAATAAACATTGGTCCAAATAACTGTTTGTAACAATCCCATATTCGACATATGGTCAAACCATAGTATCACAAAAGTCACCCATCATAATATCGTGTTTCACAAAACAACAAATTGTACCATAACATTTTAACACGGGGATATTTAAAAGTTCAAACATAGACCACGCAAGACCCTCCTCGTGAACTCCAAGTCATCCATCATCCTTGATTTCCTGAGATAAAACATGCTAAAAAGTCAACGAAACGTTGAGTGAATTCATAGAGTTTTCATAAATCATAACATGAACACAAGTTTTATTTTATACATCATCTTATAACCTTGTGGATCAAACAAGTTATATAAATATTTGCACCGACTCATGAACACCTCAAGCGTTAACATCACCACATATGTAATAAATTAACCATATGAAATAGACAATTTTCATTTGCCCCCTACACGAAGTATTATCGCTAATAGACCTCATTTCTCTAATCACAAATGTCCCGTTCAAGGGTGTTTCCCACAATGATTCCAAACCCCGGTCGGGATTCAGCCCAATAGATCTATCAAATGTATTAGCGCTTACTAACCCAAGTAATTAAGCCGGATCATGAAATTTAGAGGACTTTAGGCGATAGGTACTCGTGCAAAATAATAATTCAGGAACGGTCCAGCATACCAAACCATTCTTGTGTTTCAAATTTTCCAAACTAGCATGTATCCCCCCCTCGCGGGTTTTCATAAAACATTAAAAGTAAACGGCGAGGCTATGAACTCACTTGATAAAGTCCGGAAGAAAATATATCGCGATAAACGAACTCGGTCGACGGCGCGTATTACTCGAACCAATACATCATGTGATGGTTTAGGTATTTATGTCTGTAAAAATAATAACGACCCAAAAATTTAGACAAGTAAGTATATATAAGTAATTATGATCAAGTTATAATTGGTAAGTATAAATCACACTTAAGTTATTCTAAGTGAATTTCAAAGTAGTGACATTTTTACTAGTTTAATACTTGTTAAATTTCACTAGTTTTTATCACAATTGGTCCAAAAATCCCAATAGGCCCAATTATAAGCCCATTAAGTAATTTAGTTCTTTTTAATGGTCCATGACCAGACCTTAGTCCAAATATTAGGCCCAAGTGAGTTGGGCCCAATGCTAAGCCCAATAAGTCTTATAAATATAATTAGTGTATTTGGGTCTAGTGGCCCATTTAAGTTTTATGGCCTATTTTAAGTTTATGTATGTAACTTGTATAAATTTTTCGGGTTTTCGAGGTCGATATAAGATTAAGGTCAGTAGGTTAATTATATAAAAATTCCCAAAAGTGGGTCCTACCACCTCGGGTTTTTGTTGCAAAAACGCTTTATAACTTTTGGTACGGATATAACGTTAAAGTGTTTATATAAGTTTTATGTATAATCATAAATAGTTTGCATCTTTTTAACTATAAATAATGTACTTAAACAATTTACATTCTAGTTTCATATTTTAATGTTACATAATAAATATAAGTTATTTCTATACTTTATTTTTGAGTTATCTTATACTTAATGTAATCTTTTTCATACAAAAGTCCACTTACAATATTTGCTGAAAACTTACTTTTACTTTTTATGCGACCATTTTCAAACTAGTAATTGAGATCTGAGCAAACCATCCAATGATTTAATAGTTCTTCATATGATTTAGCTATATTTCAACTCTTTTAGTTTTAGCCAATTAAATTCGTACTAGCAATTATTATCCTAACAAGACAGCAAGGTCAGACTTGTCTAGTTTTTTAAGTAAAACTAGCAACTCACACTCAATTTTTACTTTCAAGTGCTGATTCAAATTGCTACTAGCTCCTAAAACAATTGTCCACAACTTAGATAAATCAAATCAATCATTTATCACACTTAAAAATGTCAAACCTTCTGTTTACTTCTGCCATAATTTTTCTAATGATTTCCACCAAGTTTTTAGTTAGTTTCATCCATTTTCAACCTAATCTAATACACACAAAACCCCAATAAACTCTTGATCATCATATTCATCACATTTACAATTACATTTATAAATAAATTACAAGAAAATACAAGAATAATTAAAAATAAGTAAAGGTTTATACCCACTAGATGATGCAAGTGATGATTTTCACCCAAAACAAATGTAACTCTTTTACACCAAGCTTTGATTATTAACCCAATACCCCTAGATCACCATTATTCCTCCATGCAATGACCCTATGAGTACTTGAATTATCTCAGCCCCTAATGTGTAAAAATCTTGCACAAAACCCCTCTTGATCACTTTAAAAATGAAGTAGACTAGCTAGGTATTCACCACAACTAGCTACAATATTTTTGATTGAGTAGATTTTTGATGGATTTGGTGTTTGAGGGTGATGAATTTCGGCAAAAGGGAAGAAACAAGAGATGTGTGTGTAAACTTTGGTAAAACAATGGGAAGTAAAGTAGGTGTACATGGTTTTAAGAGAGTGGTACATGCAAATGGGAGTGATTTAGCAAGACAAGTGTCTTGCCCCTTTGAGTCTCCAAATGACACGCCACCCATGAGGTGGTGGTGTGTGATTTTAAGTTTAATTTTTATAAATCTTAGTGTTTAGTGTATAAATTTTAAGATAGGTAGGTAGTTTTGAGGCTAACGGGTATCAACGTAAAATAAAACGAGAGTTAAGGACGATACCGACGTGAGTTGAAAACAATCTGATAAAAAATGAATTCACTTTAAACAATACTTTTCTGAAAAGGTTTAATTTACGTAAGGTTCAAGACGAATAATTGTTTTAATCATGACTCGCAATAATTAAAACGACGATTACAATAAAAATATCTCGATGAAATAAAAGAAATTTGTTAAAATTTATAAATTAATTAATTGAGATTATAACATAGAAGTGACCTATAAATTCGGGTGCTTACAGTATTTTCCCTCCTTTAGGAAGCGAGCGTCCCGAGTCGCTTGATCCTGTCTTGTCACGCGTCTTCTTGCTAAAGAAGAGATACTTGCTCCTAAAGAAATCCCCACGCTCCCAGTGAACTCCGACCCCTCGCCGAGATTTCCAACGAACTTTAACAAGACTAAATCCGCCTCAGCCTGAGCCGTTTTCATCCTCTTATCCACAATTCTCCGCCGGTTCCTCGATAAAAAGCAATTTGCTGTCGAACTGAACTTCTCCAATGAGAAGACCACAGCATCATTCAAAAATCAGCACTTGAGAATTAGAGAACATTGAAAGTGTTATTGAAATCCATGAAGCTTGTCGGGCAATTCCAACTTGTACGCCACGGGGCCCCAATTCTTTCAATAACTATGGATGGCCCAACAAACCGTGGACTTACTTCCCACTTTCACCAAAACGTATGACACCTCTTCCATGGCATACTTTAAACAATGACCTGTCACCTACTTCAAAAATTCGTCAATCATCTTTTTACAACACGTAGCTCTTTTGTCGACATCCTAGCTGTTAACATGCGGTCTTAATTATTGTATACAATCTTTTTCCGTGGTTTCTCGGAACCAATTCCGTGCAGCGAGTGTGTCTTTCCCCAACTCTCACTCCACAAACCGGCGACCTACACTTTTTCGCCCAAACAAAGCTTCGAACGGAGCGCCTATGCTAGCATGGTAACTATTATTGTAAGAGAACTCAACTAAAGGCAAGTGTCTATCCCAACTGCTTCCAAAATCAATCACACATGCCCGAAGCATGTCTTCCAATGTTTGGATAGTCCTCTCGCTTTGCCCATCCGTTTCTGGGTGGTAAGCGGTACTTAAGTCCAATTGAGTCCCCAAGGCCTTTTGGAGAGATACCCATAACCTTGACGTGGAACAAACTTATCTCTGTCACAATAACCGACATGGCACACCATGCCTACACACAATCTCCTTTCAGATACAACTGAGCAAGCTTCTCAATACTATCGGTCTTCTTCATTGGTAAAAAGTGAGCTGATTTGGTCAGTCGGTCTAACGATGACCCAAATCGAATCATAACCGCTTGGGGTCCTTGGAAGTCCAGACACGAAATCCATGGTCACTTTTTCCCATTTCCATTCGGGAATTTCTGGTTGCTGAAGCAAGCCTGATGGTTTCAGGTGTTCCGCCTTAACCTTGGCACATGTTAAGCACTTGTCGACATATGTGGCGATATCAGCCTTCATATTCGGCCACCAATAACAACCTCTTTCAAATCTTGATACAATTTAGAAGACACCCGGGTGAAACGAATATTTGGATTTATGCGACCATGCTATAATTAAAATCTCTTAATCCTCCATAAAGCGGCAACATATGCGCTAATCAGATACCTTATCCCATTTGTGCGAAATTACAAATTTGCTTTCGCATCCTTCCAATATTATCCTTCTTCACATTTCCCTCTCTTTAGGATTCAACTTGAGCTTCAAGAATTTGTTGACATTAAGTACTTTAGATCCCGCGAGCATCAAAGATTCTCACACTCAAGGGCTTTTCCCTGTCCTTCCCACATATAGCATCGGCTACCAGCGTAGCTTTCCCGGGTGATATCGGATTTCAGAATCGAAATCGCTCAAGAGTTCTAATCCATCTTCGCTGCCTCATTTCAGTTCCTTTTGGTCCAAAATATAATTGAAGGCTTTTATGATCCGAACACCGTGCACTCACACCATACAAATAATTCCTCCACCAGTCTAATAGCAAAAACTACGCAACCCAATTCCAAATCATGGGTATATATGGTTTTCCTCATTGGGTCCATAATTGTCAGGGATGCATAGCGATGACTCTTCTCACGCTGCATCTAATACAGCTCCATAACCTTTCAATGAAGCATCACAGTACACAACAAAATCTTCGGATCCTTCTGGCAATGCCAAAATAGGAGCACTACATAATTTATCCTTCAACAGCTGAAAGGCTTCCTCTTCTTCTTCGCCCCATTCGTAAGTCTTATTCTTTTGAGTTAGCTTGGTAAGTGGCTTGGCGATTAAGGAGAAACCCTCGATGAATCTCCGATAATAGCCAGCTAACCCTAAGAACTGCCTTACCTCAGTCGGAGACTTTGGAGCAGACCAACTCTTGATTGCTTCAACCTTTGCTGGGTCCACGTGAACACCCTGACTATTAATCACGTGACCGAGAAATTGCACAGAATCTAACCAAAATTCGCATTTCGAAAATTTCGCATACAGCTTCTCCTTCTGAAGTAATCCCAGAATAATTCTTAAGTGTTCTTTATGCTCCTCCTTGTTCTTGGAATAAATAAGGATGTCGTCGATAAACACAATTACAAATTTGTCGAGGAACGGCCCTACAGACCTATCATCAATCCATAAATACGGCGGGTGCGTTTGTCAATCCAAATGCATTACTTAAATTCGAGTGGCCATAGCGAGTGCCTGATGCCGTGATTGGAATATCCTTTCTCGAACACGAAGTTGGAGAATAGCCGAATCGTAACTCAATCTTCGAATACCACGTCGTGCCTTGGAGTTGGTCAAATAGATCACGATCCTTTGGGAGAGGATAACGATTCTTGATTGTCAATTTGTTTAGTTTGCGATAGTCTATGCACATGCGAAACGATCCATCCTTCTTCTTTACAAACAACACCGGAGCTCCCCACGGTGATGAACTCGGTTGAATAAATCCTTTATCCGATAACTCTTGCAACTGCCTAGCTAATTATTTCATTTCTGACGGTGCTAATCGATAAGGCGCATGTGCCACAGGAGCGGTTCCTGGAACCATATCAATCTCAAACTCCACTTGTCGAGATGGTGGGAGTCCTGGCAAGTCCTCGGGAAATACATCTGGGGCTTTCACAAATAACAGGTACATCCTCCAGACGTCTCTCTGCTGGTTTCTTTTCAACTACTTGAGCAAGAAACAAATAACTCCCACGCTCCACATACTTCCTGACTTTCATGCACGACACCACCTTCAATCGAGACACACCATCATCACCCTTCACTACCAATGTCCTCTTCTTAAGGGGCACGTGCACTTCCTTCTTCCCACACACAATGACAACATCATGCAAAACCAACCAATCCATTCCAATAATTACATCAAAAGTTCCCAGTTCTATGGGCATAAGGTCAATTTTGAATAGGTGGTTTACTAAGTTTAAAGCACAACCTCTTAAAATAGTATTGGTACTAACTACCCTTCCATCAGCCAATTCTACTTCATAGCTATGGTCTACTTTAACGGGTTCTATATCAATCAGATGACTAAAATTAACATTCACAAAACTTTTATCGGACCCCGAATCAAATAAAACTTTAGCGTAACGGTTATTAAGTAAGAACATACCCGTCACCACATTTGGTCCTAAGTTCTGGTCACCATCTCTCAAAGCATATGCTTGTCCACGGGCTCCACTTCCTCCTGGGTTGTTCTTCGCAGGACAATTAGCCTTAATGTGGCCTTTCTCCCCACACCCGTAGCATGTCACAATCGGCTGGGCATTTGCACCAGTCGCTACCACCTTGACCAACTTCCTAGCTTTGTGACCAATTTTCCCACATATATTGCATTTGATTGACAGTTTCTGTTGTGTTGCATCCCGCACTTTACACTTCACGTTTTGACACAGCCTTCTTGGTGTTGTGGTTTTCCAGCATTTGTCATTGCTCTTTTTTTTTTTTTGTTTTTTTTTTTTTTTTTTTTTTTTTTTCTTTTTTTTTTTTTTTTTTTTTTTTTTTTTTTTTTTTTTTATAGCGTTGCCCTGCTTGGTTGTTTGGTTGTTTCGGTTAGGTGTTTCGGTTTGGTTTTGAATTGTTGTTACGGTTGTTGTTGTAGTTACGGTTGTTGGTGTAGTTGTTGTTGTTCCGATTAACATTGTTATTCACACAACTACTACTGCTTCTTGGAAGTTTTCCACTTCTTTTTTGTTATCCGCTTCTATCTATGCTCTTGCCTGACCTTTGTTCATTTAGTGTTGCGCCATCCGCAAAGCTTGGTTCATAGTTGTTGGTTCAGATGATGTATACTTACCTTAATATTTTCAGACCAATCCACAGATATAGGCCTCAACCTTATTTTGTTCTGTGGGCACCATCCCGGGGGACACAGTAATGCTAGTTCTTTAAAAAGGGTGGTGTTGAGGGGGAGATTAACCATTTCCTTAACTTTAAGTTCCATAGTTCATATTCCATCTTTGGATATCCTCAGGAGGACAAAATTCCTCCGTTCATCATCAAACCTTCATTTCTGCCATGACTGCCCTGTCACGGCTTCCTCCCAAAAAGTAGCCACTTGTGAGTTCCACCATGTCAGGGCCCGATCCTGAAAGGTGGCAGCAGCGAACACCACTTTGTTACCTTCGGTACATTTGCTCATAGTGAAATACAATCTCGTCCTCTCAATTCCATCTGATTAGACCTATGGCTCCCTTTCTTTTACACGAAGTGGTAGCCGCCTACACTTAATGAAAATTGCGAAAGTACATTCTCGGCGCGGGGAGCAACATGTGGTCTCTCCAGACATGATGCTTACATTTCGAACTCTTTCTCGCTCAGCCCGGATGGCGGCTTCAACACTTTCCTGTATCATACGATTTACGGTGTCCTGTGTCAGCTGGGGAGGGTGGGTCTCCTCTTGAGCTTCTTTTTGGTGGCATAGTTCTGTCACAAACATTAAGGAGGATCAGTGAGTTTTATACATTGAATATATCTTTATTCATGCACTAAAAATTCTTGTTCACCACACAATACAAATCAAATAAGCTTTGATTACCATGATATGTCCATAACATGTACAACAATTAACCGTTGCGTAAGAAATGAAATGAGTACTCATACAATGTTATGATCATGGACATGTACAATATAAGACACACATATAAGAAATCACAACACATAAGCGTAGAACGTGAAAGTAGCCTTTTAGTCATTCATCAAACAAAGAATTCATACATGGTTGCATTTGTTTCACAAAAATATGGCGCATGCAATTACAATCATTAGTACGAATCCTACAAAACGAATCATGTGCGGTTGGTTAGTGATTTCAATACATAATAAAAGCTAAAAAATGATACTAGAAACTAATGTGAGTCACTGGTGATCCACGCGGCTCATAAAGGCTACGAGTCCATGGGGGCGGTATCATAATCTCAAACTGTCTGCGGTGTAACGCGTGGCAGCAGCATCTTAGCAACAACATAGGGATCATCAAAACGCAGAACAGGGGCAGATCGAGCAAAGGGCTCAGCAGGTGGTTTTCTGACTTGCGAACCAGAAGGCACAGGAAAACCATCTTCAGACTGTTGACACTTTTGAAGCATTCGGATCATAATAATTCACCGAATTCTCTTTTAAAGCCTTCTTGTTCCTTTCACTCACCAACTCTTCCTCCAGAATTTTCTTATCCTTGAAAACCCTGCTTCTTTCATACTCATCGAATCGATCACTCAAATCCTTGACCAACTTCTTTACTCCAGACACATCTGACATCACTTTTCTCACCGTACGATCTATCTCAATATTGTCACAACCTAGGCCCACAAAATGACGATCTTGTTCCTTAAACTTCCTTTTTATTCTTCCTTCCAGTATCGATCATTTCCATCATTAATTTTTCCATATCCCTACTCCTCACAAATCGTCCCCAAAACCCATGGGGACGGGTCGGAACATACTTAGAATTTCCAGTCATAAAGTTTGCGTAGACGAAACTATCACGTAAATGGTAAATTATTGGACCAACAAAGCAACGGGAGGGATAGGCTGACCATTAGCATCAGGGATAACAGGAGAAGTAGGAGGTGTCTCTTCGTCTTCAGACACTGGAGGTGGTGGATTATTCAAGTCGTCACCTGTATAAGGCTCAATTACTTCCGCCGTCACTTCATCCATTCCCAGTGTCATCATTATTGTCCTCGGATTCCCTCTTCCGGGTCTTCTTCGAGATCCTCTTCAGGGTCTTCTTCGGGATCTCTTCCGGGTCTTCTTCCAGCCCAACATTTTGGATTATTAGGGTTATTACCCCCAAACCAGGGGTGAAAAACCATCTCATGACATATGGGCTGTTTTAGAGATTTGTAGGAGCAGCACTTAGCAGGAGCATCGACATTAGATCTATTCGAGGGTAATTTGCCATGATTATATGCAATCATGCAAAATAATGCATTAGGTCCTATATCGGTAAAATTAAATTAATATACAAATATACATGGAATAAAATATTCATCCAAAATAATTCCATCAACCATGATACATTGTTCATTTACTCTTGTATAATAAAACAATCGCTTTTGTTTAACATTAATAATCCATATGTATTATATCATCATAATATACATATTATTGTATTTACTCATAAATACTATCGTCCTATGATTAACATATCATAAACAATTAAAACCATAACTTTAAAAAATTAAAACTTTACGGGATGACTGGATGAATGCCAGAGGAGTCTTTGCGTGCGTAACCCAAAATTAGTCATAGTTTAGGTTTATGAAATGTTGGACCTTGTTTCTCTGACTTATGGCCTCTGTACCAATCTATAACACCGCATTTTCGGGACAGCGCTGAGGAACAGTATGGGTTTTTCTTCATGTTCAAATCACACATAATTCATAAGGATCGATATAAATGTGTCGTTATTTATAAAAATTGGTCCAAAAATTACTTGTTTGAACATTATCCTATATTCGACATTTGGTCTAACCATAGTAACTCCTAACAGTAACCCATCATAATATCGTGGTTCTACAAAACAACAAAATTTTTAATAACTTTTAAACACGGGGATATTTAAAGTCCAACTATAGACACGCACAAGTCCCTCCTCGTGATCATACAATCATCCATCATCTTGAATAACTGAGATAAACACTGCTAAAAGTAACGTAACGTTGAGTGAATTCTTAGAAGTTTTCATTAAATCATTACATGACACATGTTTTATTTTATTCATCATCTTATAACATTTTGGGTGGGGGGATCATTCTATGGTTATTAAATATTTGCACCGAGCTCATGTCTCTCAAGCGTTTATACATCTACCACATATGTAATAAATTACCAGATGATTGTATATATTTTTTCACTTTGCCAATTCGTGGTTTTTTCGAGTATTTTCCTCTTTCCTCGTTTCATCATTTTCCGTTGTGTCAATAGGGTGATCACAGTTTGGTGCACTATTAACCGGACGAGGGTGGGCTGAAATTGTGTGAAGAATTGGTTGTGCGGCGAGCGTAGCCTTGAATAAGGATGCGGGGCTGGGTATCGGGGGCGGGTGGTGGCGGGGGGGGGGGTGGGGTATTTTTTTTTTTTAGTTTTGTGTTTTGTTTTTGTTTTTTTTTTTTTGTTTTTTTATTGGTGGTTGTTTTTTTTGTAGTTTTTTTTTGTTTGTTTTTGTAGTTGTTATTTTATTTTTTATTTTTTTTTTTTTTTTTTTTTGGTTTTTTTATTTAGTAGGTTCGTGTTTCTTTTTTTTTTTTTGTTTTTGTTACTTTTTTTTTTTTTTTTCTGTTTATTATTGTTTCGGCTTTTATTGGTTTTTGTTTTATTTTATTTTGTTTTTTTAGTTTTTGATTTGTAGGGGCGCGGTTGGGGGGGGGGGGGGGGTTGTTTTTTGTGTATTTTTTTTGTTTTTTTATGTTTTTGTTTGTTTATGGGGGGGGCGTGGGGGTGGAGCGGTTTCGGGGGTTGGGGGGGGGGGGGGCGGGAGGGTGGGGGGGGGGAGGGGGGGGGGGGGGTTGGGGGGTTTGGAGGGGGGTTGGTTGGGAGGGGGTATGGGGGGGGGGGGGTGGGAGGGGGGGAGGGAGGTGATATTTGGGGGGGGGGTGGGGGGGTAAGGTGATGGGGGGGGGTGGTGGGTGGTTTTTTTCTTTTTTTTTTTATTTTTTTATTTTAATTTTTTCATTTAATATTTTTATATTTTTCTTTTGTTTGTTTTTTTTTTTTTTTTCTTTATTTTTACTTTTTTTTCTTATTTTTTTTTTTTTTTGTATTTTTTTTTTTTTTTTTTTTTTTTTTTTTTTTTATCTTTTTTTTTTTATTTTTTTTTTTTATTTTTTTTTTTTTTTCTTGTTTTTTTTTTTTTTTTTTTAGGGACTTTATGCGATAGGTACTCGTGCAAAATATAATTCAGGAACGGGTCCAGCATACCAAAAACAAATTCTTGTGTTCTATTTTAATAAACTAGCATGTATCTCCCTCGGGTTTTAATAAAATCATTAAAGTAAAGGCCGAGGCTATGAACTCACGAGATATCAAAGGATATCAGAAGTATAATAAGTCTTGAACAAGATAAAATCCCTTACGCACCACCTAAAATACGTGACGCGTCTTAGTATAATATACAAGTAAAAATAATACGTAAGAAAAGTTTGACGAATATAGGATATGTTCCTAAGATATGCGCAACATGGCTTCTTGACTTAACTAAAGTATTTTGACTCCCAAATTGACACATGACCTGTTCTTATATGTAAAGTTAACTTCTCACCATAATTTCGCAGTTTTATTCCAATTTTAGGTATGATTATCTACACATTTGCCATTTTTAGTTAAGACATAAAGTCGCAATTCTAGAATTAGCTCATGTTTAGGGGCCTGTATCTACCAATCTATAAATGGTATAAACTCAAGGTTTTCACCCCTGGAAATCCCTTGAAGTCTAGTTTTCAAAACATTCAGCCAATCACTCATACCATTTACCAATCCATGGGAAATAGATTTTTACTCAACCTAAGTCAAAACAGAAAGCTGACTGAATTTCTTACTTTTGCCATTTTAATCATAACTCCTAATCTAGGATAGCAATGGATGTGGGGCCAAGTGCTATAGCTTCCCTATGATGTCTAGTATTGGACCCATGCTTTTAAACCAAAAACTTTTAACTCATTAACCTGGTGTTTAATACGTTTCTAAACAAAGTCCTGAACTGACCATTTTAGTATTTTGAACATATCTCACTCAATAATAATAATTAGGTTGACCACCAACTTTCACATCATGCCTAGAACATATATCTATAACCCATGATTTTTTGTTTACAGACCCTAAGCAAACATTTTGTGAAAACAACACGTTTTGCTACGGTCCAAAAAAAACAATACTCTATAAAATCCAACCAATACTATTTCTAACTCATTTAAAACACAATCAAAAACTTATGCAAGCCACAACCCAACTATCCAAAACATATCCCTTACTCATCAATATATACTTTTCATTACATGTAATAATATCATTATAGTTCTTATAAGAATAAATTTAGGAAAAGGTAGGAAGATGGTCATTAATGATCAACCAATAATTGTTATTATACACTAATTTACTAGCCACCAAGCTTTACTTGGAATCTCTTGTCTTTAACATGCATGATCCATCTTCATATTTTTCTTTAACTCGCCCCCATAAGTCTTTAAATGATTAGGTTTTTGGTATGGAAATGGAGCTTTGAATGTGAGGAATATCAAATGTGTACATATAACAAGAGATTGTAGTAGGAATTTTTGTAGGAATTGAGGGTTTTGGTCTTGGTGTGGGACGGCAAGAACAAGGAGACAAAGAGGTGTGTGTGTGAATTTTGGGAAACTATGGGATAAGTGGAGTGTGAAGTGGTTTTGTTATCAAAGATGCATGTGAAGCTAGAGTTCAAGCAAGACAAGTGTCTTGCCCTTTGTTTCTCCAAATGACACGCCACATATGAGGTGGTGGTGTCATGTTTAAGGTTTATAGTTTTATAAACTTTGATGTTTAGGGTATAAATTTTAACGATAGGTTAGGTAGTTTGAGGCTTAACGGGTATCACGTAAAATAAAACGAGAGTAAGACGAACCACGAGGTGAAAACGAAGATGATTAAAATAATTCTACATTTAACGGATATTTTCTGATAAAGCTTTAAATATACACGTAAGGTTCAAGACGAATAATTGTTTTAATCATAGCTCGCAATTAATTAAAACGACGATTTCAATAAAATGTCTCGATGTAAAATAAAGTAACTTGTTTAAAATTTATAAATTAATTTATGAGTATTATAAAATTAGTAGGGGGGGGGGGGGGGGGGATCTTTAAATTCGGGTTCTTACACTTCTGACCATGACTACCCCATCACCATTACCACCTATCTCACTATCACCACCCTCTGCAGGGGAACGCCTTGCTAGATGCACGGCCCCACCTGCACACTCACCACCTTCACTACCATCATCTGGGTGTCTAACCCAAATCCAGACACTCAGGATAGCATCCACCCAGGCTCTCATTGATGCAGTTACTGCCGCGTTACCATCACCTCTACTACCACCACTACCACCATCCCTATAGATACTACCACCTGTTGACCGTAGGGATGATATTCCCGAGTCTGAGCAGCCACCTCGCAAAAGGTTATGTTTGTCCACCATAGGCTCCAGATACAAGATCGGGAGAGTTCTACTGCTAGACCTACCAAAGGTCGGGGGATAGATTATGGGTTTGTTAGCATGGTAGATGCTGAAGAGAGGCGACAGGGGATTAGAGATGTTGGGTACGATATTAGGGGTACTTGGGTAGATCCGGCAGAGGCAGTTCCTGAGATAGTACCTATGACCGTGGGAGAGGTCAATACTAGGGTCACAGAGCTTGCTGAGCTTCATAAGCATGATACACAGGACTTGTATGCCTTACTAGAGGATGCTCAAGATAGTAGGTCTCGTATATCACAGCGAGTCGATATGCACTCGCAGCGGGTCGACTTACTTATGGGGGATAGGATGAATCTTCAGGAGATAGTATGGATGGTAGAGGAGGAGGCCTATACTTCCCGAGAGGCTTGGGCTCACTCGATAGGATTGAGTCAGGCGACCCATCAGGAGCTTCAGACCCATTATGATCATGTGTATGCACACGAGACCCATCTCCAGGCACACCAGACACAACTATAGCTGCAGGGTACTCTCATTCAGACACAGCATCAGGTACATGAGACTCACTTTCAAATGCAGCAGACTGAGTTAGCAGCACTTCGAGAGACTGGCCGTAAGCGTCAGGCACAGAGGGTAGAGACTCACCGAATCATAAGAGACATGAGGCGAGAGATGAGTGACATGCAGGCCGAGTTGTTAGCACTACGAGAGTAGCAGAGGAGAGCTAGATAGCCAGGACCAGAGGCTAGGATTCCAGATCACCAGGATGCTTCTGGGGATGCTGACAGTCACATCTAGTGGTTTATGTTATTTTATCTTGCTAGGTCATTGTACAGGCATGTTAAGTATTAGGGGTTTTCCCCGCTAGCATAGCCTTAGATCTTTTGTATTATATTTTGTGTAATCCGACAACTATTTCATGTAAAATTTTCAAAGTTATGAATGAAATAGATGTGTTATGTTATACTATATACCTCTCTTGTGTTGTTATCTCATCTATACATTATTATATTCTGTCATATAACCTCATGTTTTGTCTTTTGTGATCTAGACAAATCATGGCACCTACGACCAGAAGAGGACAGAATACCCCTGTTAACAACACCAACCCAAACAACATGACTCCAGAATCCATCCAAGCAATGATTGACCAGGCTCTTCTGCGAAACTCCACCAATGGAGATGGAAGCCACAGTTCACACGAGGATAACCGAAGGAACGTGCAAACTTGATATGTGCTTAATTACACATATCTTTTACCTCTAAAAACGAGCTTAAATGACCAAAAACAGACAAAAACTGCCAATGACTCGGTAGATTGAGAAGATGAAGTCAGTTTTCAATATTAGTGGTTGTGCTATTGAGAATCAAGTGAAGTTTGCACCTGCACTCTTGTAGTGCTGCATGACTTGTGGAATGTCAGATAAAACCTTAGGTCCTGAGTGGGGGCAAAATGCCAATGACTTTGGGAAATACCAAGAAAAAGATACGGACAAGTATTGTCCGCAGGTGAAATCAAGAAATTAGAAATCGAGATATGGAACCTAAAGGTCAAGGGAAACAATGTTCCAGCATACACTGAACGTTTCCAAGAGACCTAACCCTGATATGTACCAAGTTTGTTGCCAACGAAACCGAGAAGGTTGACAAGTACATCAGTGACTCTACAACGATTTATGGGAACGTCAAATCTGACCAGACCCAAGACTTGAGATGAGACATTGATATGGCCAACAACGTAGATGGATTCAGAAACCCCGCATCTACATAGAAAGGCATCTGACAACAAAAGGAATGCTAGATGATCATCCTGAAACAACCATGGTCAATCTGCAACAACCCTTCAAAGGCAGAATGTCGCCAGGTCTAAAATATAGGGACAGGCGAAAGGAAGCCTTATGGGTGATCTTTGCCCAAGTGCATCACGTGCCATCTTTCACCACAATGCCCGTGCCCCCAGAATACCACAAGTGCCACAAAGTAGGGCATTTTGCTCGCGAATTACAGGAGTATGGTAATACAAATGGTTGCTAATACTCAGAATGGCAATGGGCAGCTCCCAGGGAAATGGTTAGTTTTGAGTGTGAACACAGGGCATTCAAAGAGATTGTCCAAGATTGAAAGATAGGGATGGAGATAAAGGAATGCATAATGACAGGGTATTATGTATATTTTTTTTTTTGTTTTTTTTTTTTTGGAATGCAGAAAAGAGAGTAAATGCATCGGGAAACCCTGATGCCCAATGTCGTCATGGTACGTTCCTCTTAAATAACCAATAGCATCTATCTTATTCAACACAGGTGCCGATAGAAGCTTAATATCCAATGCATTTAGTTTTCCTTGATTAACATCGTCCCAACTCCATTATAAAATTCTTATGATGTCGAATTAGCTGATGGGGAATTAGTCCAGGATAGACAATATTATCGAGGTTGCAACTTAAATTTCTTAGACACATACCGTTCAACATATAAATAAAAATGATCTAATGCCAGTAGAACTGGGTAGTTTCGAGTGTCATATCTGTAAAGGACTGGTTATAAGAAGATGTCATGCCGTGATCGGGTGTGATGAGAAACTTTTCAAGTTCCCTACGGGAATGAAACTTGACTTTTTGTGCAACGATATGTAGCAACGGAGAAGAACTCGGTTGACATTTTTATCTATGATCAAAAGCTCAAATACTGCAAAAGGATGCCAGGTCTTATTGGCGCAGATATCCCCTAGAAAAGAGACAAGTCATAAGTAAACAAATAAAGGAGTCCCCATCTTCCGCGATTTTCCTAAAGTATTTCCCGAGGACTTGCCAGGTCTTCCTCCGGCTCGACCAGTAGAATTCCAAATCGACTTAATTCCAGGAGCCACCGTAGCTTGAGCACCGTAACGATTGGCTCCACCGAAATGAAGAATTATCAGAACAATTACAAAGCTTTCCTACAAAGGATTCATAAGGGCCTAGTTCCTCACCTGGGGAGCCCCGTGTCTTAATCGACAAAAAGAAGGATGGGTCATTCATAAAGTGCATCGACACCGTGAGTTAAAATAAACTGACAGTAAGAATCGTTATCCACCTCCCAAGGATTGACGATTATTTGATCAACTTCAGATCCAGTATTATTCGAAACATAGATCTGAGATCAGGATATCACCACTAGAGTGCGATAACAAGACATTGCCAAAGACGGCATTCCAAACTCGTATGGCCATACGAGTTCAAGGTTATGCATTCGAACTGACAAAGCACCATCGGTATTTCATGTTCCTCATGAACCGAGTTATGCAAGCCTTACTTGGTAACAATGTTCAGAAGGATACTGGGAATGGAAATGTACAGAGAATTATAGGAACTTCTTCGTCAAGAAATGCTTTAAATGTTCAGTGCTACAATTGCAATGCTAAAGGTCACTATGCACGAGAATGTCCAAAGCCAAGAGTTCGAGATTCCAAGTACTTTATGGAACAAATGTTGCTTGCAAAGAAGGATAAAGTTAGGTTATTATTTCCTATGAACATAATGATTTTCTTCTCGCTGATACTCCTGCAATGGAAGAGCTTGAAGAGTTGAGTGCGAACATATACATAATGACCAGAATTCAACAAGCAAATATTGATTCTATGGATGGGCCACGCTGTGATTTTGCATTCATCAGTGAGGTACAAAAACATCAACAAGCTTCATGAATCCATTATATTCACAATGTGATTATGAACAAAGGTATTATGAGCAACATGAAATCATTAATCCTATAATTGGTGATGATCAAATTAATAGTGATATTATACTTGACGATCCAAATATAGAGGTTAGTGATGAAAAGTTGAACACGATAAAAATGCTTATGATCAACAAGATAATGCAACGGAACTATTAGCTAGAAATGCTTACAAAAAGGCTGAGAAACAACTCTTACTTGCTAAAAAGGTTAAACAACGTAATGTTGAGTTAACCACACAGCTTGAGCAGTATAAGGAACGGGTTCGGAATTTTGAAAGCGCAAATAGCAATAAAACCAAATTTCAAAATGAATACATCGAGGCTGATAAATAAGCAAAAAAGCTAGAAATTCAATTTCAAGCTCAATTTATTCAAGATTGTGATAAAATCAGGGCTTTAGAAAAAGAAATAGATGATTTACAAACAAGTGTTTCAAACGAAGAAAATAGTCTTTGGAACTCATAAATGCATATACTTCTTTGAAACATAAGTTTATAAAGATGAGGATAAGTATCTCGATGATATTCTAAATTTAGAAGCACAAGTTAAAAAGAATGAAGATCTGGATGTCAAAATGAGTAATTTCATACAAGTTATGTACATGTTTGGACCAAAACCATTGTCATTATATGATTCATAAGTAAAACATGGTTTGGGTTATGAAAATCCTTATATTCTCAAGCATGAAATATCTAAAAATCCTAAGTTATATGATGCTTCATATCTTCATAGTTTCAATGTGTGTGCTAATGTTCGTGACACTGAGAAAACAATTGAGGATGCAACCAAGAGTAAATTAAAAATGCAAGAAAAATTGAAAGATATGATTGCCATTGAGAAAAAAAGCGAACTTTCATCCAATTAATTATGGAAAACTAAATGATCTTCATGAAACCTTGTTCCACAAGTAGAGCTATCTTTTGAACATAATTATTTTTTAGAAACCTCTACATCTACTGTAACTCCTACAAATGCAAGTAAATCAAGTTCACCTCCTCTAAGAATACCAAAAACAAGTCAAATGCTTACACATTTTAAAAATATAGAACATGAAATTAATAGGTTGCATACGTTATTAGAGGCTAAAACTGCTTCAATATTAGTATGAGCACTGCGTATCATCCAGAAATTAACGGCCAGAGCGAGAGAACTATTCAAACTCTCGAGGACATGCTACGTGCTTGCGTGATCGATTTTGGCAAAGGCTGGGTTAAGCATTTGCCATTGGCCGAGTTTTCATACAACAACAGTTATCACGCTAGCATAAAGGCCGCCCCTTATGAGGCACTGTATGGTCGAAAATGTCGATCACCAGTGTGCTGGGCCGAAGTTGGGGAAGCCCAACTGACTGGCCCGGAATTAATCCAAGAAACAACGGAAAAGATCGTCCTGATCAAGCAAAGGATGCAAGCTGCACAGGATCGACAAAAGAGCTACGCTGATCGGAAGCGAAAGCCGATGGAGTTCGAAGTTGGAGACAGAGTTATGCTCAAGGTCTCACCTTGGAAAGGAGTCGTACGGTTCGGTAAGCGGGGCAAGCTGAACCCGAGATATGTCGGACCTTTCAAAGTGTTAGCAAAAGTTGGGAAAGTTGCCTACAGGCTGGAACTTCCTCAAGAGTTGAGCAGAGTTCACCATACTTTCCATGTGTCTAATCTGAAGAAATGTTACGCTGACGAACCATTAGTCATGCCGTTAGAAGGAATTCATGTTGACGATAAGCTCCAGTTTGTGGAAGAGCCCGTTGAAATCATGGAACGGGAGATCAAACGATTGAAGCGAAGCCGGATACCATTGGTTAAGGTTCGCTGGAACTCTAGGCGGGGCCCCGAGTTCACCTGGGAACGTGAAGAATCGTTCAAACAAAAATACCCACAACTCTTCACAAACCGGGCTTCGTCATCCACTACAAGGTCTTAAGCTTTGAGGACAAAGCTCTTTTAACGGGTGGAGACTGTAACATTTCTCATTTTCGTGTCATGGTACGACTCTATTAATGATCACAATTTATTTTAGTCCGATACGCGTTTACTTTTAATATTTACTTTTAAGGTAAATCGCGTAGACTAAAAATAATCAATGAATGTAAACGGTCGTCAAATAAATTAAGGTTTACATCCACCAAGTAAAATGCATAATTACTAGGAAGATAATTATGTACGTTGCGTATTTATTTTTATTGGTCACGTAAAAGGGTTACGTTTCGCGATAAAATACATTTGGACGCACCCCGGAAATACCTAGAATTACCTAGACTCGAACCAATACCTAATTTAAATGCCTAAACACAAAACTTGACCAAATCTTGTGTTAATAACACAAAATAGCCGAATGTGGGTACAAAAAGCCCACATAAATCTTCCTTGGTGTATACTAGCTAAATCAAATCTTCTAAATAAATCCTAAAGTACTAGTACATCCTCAAACTAATTAAGGATAGTACTTAATGTCTCCTACTAGCCAAAGGTACATTGGTTAATAACCAATTCTCCCTTTTGAGTCCTCTAGGCCACGGTTAACAAGGAAGAAACACACAAAATCCTTAAGATTTCCTAATCAAACAAAATCTTGTACAACACTTAGCTAATTAAAGCTTGTACTTAGGTGGTTTAGCAAGAAACAATGTGTGACTAACTAGAAACCACTAAACCACAAGGTTAGGGCACGGTTTGGTCTTGGTTATGTTACTAGGAGAGTAACTAGCTTCCTTGCCTATAAATACACACTCATATCTCACCATTTGACACTCTTGAAAACTCACACACTCCTTAAACTCTCTCAAACAACTAAACATATATTATGTCCTTTGTTTGGGTTACGAAATGCAAGCAAACACTTTTCATTTCTTCATTCAAACCCACAAACACAACTAAGGTTCCTATAACGAGTGCTTAAGGGGTATACGAGCCAATGGTTGACATACATTGGGTATACGATCGTGTTACACTTGGGGTTAGCATTCCATACGTCTAACATTCGAACCAAGAACCCTAAGACCATTTGTAAGTCATGATTTTAGCTTATGTCACTCGCATTATACTTGTTTTCCTTAATTTCAAGTCAATATGTCACGTATGTATATATAAGATGTGCTAGCATGTGTGCACGCTAATTAAACGCAAGACATGCGTGTTGCACGCAATGTTATTGCACTTATGCGACTTGGGTAGCGATAGGGGTCGCATACAAAGTGATTTAATGGCAAACCAAGGGCTTAACGTTTCGTCTATAAGCAAACATAAACCCATAACTCTCACAAACAAATTTCATGAAAGATACACGTAAACTTTTCAAGTAAATAAGACGTTTTAGCTTGGGAAGGGATATCCGACACATTTTAACGTATGCATGTGGTGAACGCACATAGTCGCTAGGACTATTTTCGAGCCATGTATGTTGCTAGAAATACCAACGGGCCACAAAGGGCCTTGGTTAATCCAAACCGCCCGCATTTGGGCCCAACAGGCCCAATAGCCTTTGCTTCGAGGCCCGTAGCTTATAGATAAGCTCACTTGAGCTTATCAAGGACTTATAGAGTTCTTAAGCACGTTTAGAACAGGTGAAATGCAAAGGAAACCTTAACGGGCCGAGAACGGGCCTATTATACCCAAACAGGCCCAACGGCCCACTAACTAGTGCTTATTAACTTATTGGATAAGCTGAAACGAGATAGACCCTAAAACACTAAATAAGCCCAAGGAATAAGTTAGGTAAACCTAAAGGACCCTTAAGGTTCTATTCGGGTTGAGTTATTAGGCCCGTAAGCCCAATAAGCTTGAAATAAGCTTCAATAAGCTCCCCGAGCTTATTTTAAGCTTAACAGACCCACATGAGCTTATTAAAGGCTTTTGGACTTATTAAAAACATTTTGGACCTTTAAAATGCTAAACGGACCTTAACGGCCCAATGAGGCTTGTTAAGCCAAAAATAAGCTCGATGAGCTTATTAATAAGCCAAACAGCTTAAGCAAACTTAAATGAGCTAAACGAATGCATTTGTACTACTAGTAGTAATGACTATGTCTACCAGTAGTAACCATTATGGTACAACCAGTACTAATGACAACATTTGTACTACCAGGAGTAACTAATATACTACTAGTAGGAATGACTATAACTACCAGGAGTAACTAATATGCTACCATTAGCAATGACTATAACTACCAGGAGTAACTAATATGCTACCAGTAGTAATGACTATATCTACCAGTAGTAACCATTATGGTACTACCAGTACTAATGACAACATTATTCTACCAGGAGTAACTAATATACTACCAGTAGTAATGACTATATCTACCAGTAGTAACCATGATGGTACTACCAGTACTAATGACAACATTATTCTACCAGGAGTAACTAATATGCTACCAGTAGTAATGACTATATCTACCAGTAGTAACTATAAAGACCTAAATTTCATTTTTGTAAACTTAAAGGACTAATTATGTAATTATCAAAACTAAAGGGTTTACAGTGTAAATGTTTATATTTTATAAACCTAGGGACTAAAGTGATAACAGTATATATAAACTAGCAAATTTATTGTAGTTTATACATTGAGTCTTTAGCCTAAACTTGTAGACTAAGACTGGCCGTATTTACTTAGGTATTTGACGGTGTGATTCATACTTGGATATCTATTATCAATTTCCAGAGGACTATTTACTGAGGTGATTTCATAGCCCCATGTTTTAATGTATTTTAATGATTTATATCTTTGGGGTGAGAACATGCTTCGTTTTACAAATTGGACGCAAGTGTACATTTTATACAACGATTACATGTTTGCCTAAGTAGCGATAACCCATTGAGCCCGTTATCATGAACTGTTAGTTGCATAGTTGTAGTTGGGAACTGCATTGTGTGAGCGCGAATGTTATTGATAGATCTATTCGGGATTGACAATCCCCGTTCGGGTGACTAGCTATCACCGGGAACGAACGTTATAGCATGTCGAATTTGGGATGTTTCGGGTTAGAACATCATCCAGGGGCAATTACTGGCAATTTATTTGCATTCATACATGTCAAGCTTCGGTGTCATGAGCTTAGGAAAACGTAATCACTTTTTATGATGTTTGCATGTGTTGCTAAATCATACACTTGGAAATCTTGCGGTCCTACCATTGATTTACATAAACCTATGAATTCACCAACTTTATGTTGATGTTTTAAGCATGTTTTTCAGGTCAATAAGGCACGAGGTGCGATGATACATTGGAAGTCAATAATTGAAGAGTCAACACTTAAGATTTGGGGTCTTATTACATTTTGGGGACAATTGTTATAAACCGGAATCTTTATTTATATTGTTGAACATTTTGAAGCCATGGGCTTATGTAACAAACAAGTATTTTGTTAATTCAATGTATCTTTTTCAAACGACACGTTTAGTGGTCGTTCTCATATCTTGTGCTATTGATCCAATAAATGTAACGCCCTCGGATATTCAACATTCCGCTGCGTGCTCAGATTTGAGGGTGTTACAGATTGGTATCAGAGCCAAGGTTATAGAGAACCAGGTCAAAGGTTTTGTCTGGACTATAACCATTTTCAAAACTGTTTTCACAAATGGGATTTGCGAGGGACATACATGCATTACTTGTTTACATCTAGCGCATATATGCTTACATGATATGCATTGCCTTAGCATTAGTAGGGTACTAAGTGCTTACATGATATGCATTGCCTTAGCATTAGTAGGGTACTAAGTGCTTACATAATTGATATACATGTATATAAATGATATTACGTATACTACTATAAGATCTTTACTATTAAAGCTTACAGACATATCATATCGATCTTTCCTATAAGTAATACTTATATAAGTTATTTTTCTTTTTGCAGTAATCATGTCTTCTGCGACATCTGTTGTTACCTACACTTCCGTCTACACTGACTCTAAGCCCGGCAGAGCCTTCTGGGGAGCCGATGATGAGGAGATATCTGAGGGAGGTATTCCACAGGTCATCGTATTAGGATACGACGGACTCCCAATACAGCCAATAGCCCCACCATCACCGGATTACATATCAGGCCCAGAGGATCCGCAGACACCGCTAGATCCTCAGGACGAGGATGAGCGGGAGCCTATGTTTCGTACAGGCACATGATCCTGACTACGTGCCAGAGCCTATATACCCTGAGTATATACCATTGGAGGATGACCATGAGTTTCCGGCTGAGGAACAGCCATTACCCCCTATTTGCAACACCCCCAAAACACGATACGCAGCGGAATAATACATTTGGGGTGCTACTTCATAATACAAGCACACGAGTCCCAGTAAACGCTTAAAGATACGTTTATATGACAATTTCATTTAGTTTTAAAAGAAAACAGCAGAGTTATAAGATAGGTCCCAAACTATACAAGTCATATCACGACTTTATTTCAAAAATGTTTCATTAATTTATAACCATATGTTCACCGAGCCTTCATTATTGATATCCGCGTTCCGTCCCATCCAAACTATCTTCATACCAAAACCTGAGAAAAACATGCTTAAAGAGGTCAACATAAAGTTGGTGAATTCATAGGTTTAATGTAACCAAAAGTAGGACCGCAAGATTTCCAAGTGTATGATTAAGCAACAGATGCAAACATCATCAAAAAGTAATTATTGTTTGCTAAGCTCATGACACCGAAGCTCGACCATTCTGTGTGCAATTAATTGCCAGAATAATGCCCTTTACGATGTTCTAACCCGAAACATCCCAACCCGACATGGTATACGTTTGTTGTCCGGTACACCGGCACAGTGAGCGCTACTCACCCAAACGGGGATGTCAATCCCAAATAGATCTATTTATAACATTCGCGCTCGCATAATGTAATTCCCAACTACGACTATGCAATTGACAGTTCATGATAATGGGCTCAGTGGGTTATCGCTACTTAGGCAAACACATAACCATTGTATAAAATGTACACTTGCGTCCAGTTTGTAAAACAAGCATGTTATCACCCCAAAGATATAAATCATTTATATAATTGTAAAAATGTGGGGCCATGAACTCACCTTGATCAACGATCAAGATCAAATAAACCGAATAAATCACAACGAAGCAGCAACGATCTCGACCACGACCTATAATCATGTCGCTCGATTACAATATGTATAAAGTACTATCAATGATGTGTACATCGTTACAACGAAAACATATATATATTTTTATATATATGTTTACATACATATATGTGATGAGAAATCCACTTGCGCGTCCTAACCTTAACACTGAGTATATTTTATATATACTATTTTCCATTTGTACTACCTGGACTAACTATAACACTACCAGGAGTAACTATAACACTACCAGTAGTAACCATAACACTACCAGTAGTAACTATAACACTACCAGTAGTAACCATAACACTACCAGTAGTAACCATAACACTACCAGTAGGAACCATTATTACACTACCAGTAGCAATGACAAAATTTACTCTACCAGGAGTAACTGATATACTACCAGGAGTAACTATAACACTACCAGTAGTAACCATTATTATACTACCAGTAGAAATGACAAAATTTACTCTACCAGGAGTAACTGATATACTACCAGGAGTAACTTTAACACTACCAGTAGCAATGACTATAACTACCCACTAAATCACATTTTCATGACTCGGGTTCTAAAGAGAATTCATGCGAAACGATATTCCGAACAACTTCTTAGTTTTAGTCGAAACCCGAAACCTAACAAAAAATGACCAAAATGCCCCTACCAGTTTCTGCAGAAAAGTATTACCAAAACGCATACCTGCGCTTGCGTTTTTGACCCGTTATAAGGTGTCTTTAACTCTAGAAAACCTTGCGAAAAGGTAAAATGTTATTTTGAACAACTTTCCAGTTTTGTCCGAGACCCGAAACTCGACTGAAATGGGTGAAAACGCACTCGCATCAGGTCTGATGCAGTGTACTAATTACCAAACAGCCAGATTTTGCCCCCGCCTTAAGACCCGTTATCACTCGCTTTTAGACTTAAAGAACCTCGCGGGGAAGTAAAACGACCTTCCGAACGACTTTCATGTTTCGGCCGAAGGCCGAAACGGACTCGAAAGTGCCCGAATCGAGCTTTTAAAATCCGGACAGCAAGCGCCCTTTTATACTAGTGCAGAAATTTAGTGTTTCGAATATATCTCGTTTTTGCCATAACTTTTTCGTTATTAGGAGATACGAGACGATCCTTATATGGAAACGATCGTCTAAACAAGCTCTACCACATTTCACAGCCTAAAATCAAATTCTACGAAATCTCGATCCTCGTTTGGCGTGCCAAACTTTCTGCTCACAGTGAACTTATTACAAACCATGCCAAAATCCATTTTTGACCAACAAGCTCATCAAAACTACATCTAACATGACATACAATTTATACTTAGCCCACTAAATCATTTTATATCACCATACACTAGACGCCGCAAGGTTCAACCGATTTCATCACATATATACATATTTACATAAATCAATTCGAATGAATGAAATAATATAAATAAACATAAAATGAAAGCTCACTATGCTATATGGAGCCAAGTCGGGAAACACAAGGCACTCGTCTCGTCCTTCTTGCTTCTTAGCCGTGGCTCACCCTCACCCGAACCAAACCAAAGCCAAACTCGAACCAACCCAATAACTTTCAATAATCAAACACACCCTTTGTGTCTTGTACCCGGTTCGAACCCACAACCTTCCAAGCAAAACCACTTCCTTTGACCCTTGCTTGGTTCGAACCAAAAAGGAAAAGAGAAACCAAACTACAACTTGGTTCCTACTTGATTCACCTCATCATTTAAGTGATACATTAATGTGTTAATGAGATCAAACTAGAAAAATGAATGGTTTGTGTGGGTGATGGAGTTTGACCGAACCATATAGAGAAGAGAGAAAGAAAATGTTTTTGATAACATATTGTGTGTGTGGGTGGTGATGTTCGGCTGAAACCACAAGACAAATAGGAAGAGAAAATGAGTTTTGCTACTAGCTACTTGTATATATATCTTGTATAAATATCTCATAATATCTTATGTAAATATCTTACAAATATCTTGCAAATATCTTGTACCCACTTTTAATTAAACGCGAGCCTTAAACGCGAGCTATAACCAAGGTCAGGAAACAAAGATGACATGGTTCATAAAATAATATTTTATGATCATAAAAATAATAACGAGACACGTCATAAATTTTACGAAGCTCGAAACGATTAACGAACGCGCTGTCAAATGTCCACTCGCGAAACGTCAAAAATAAAAGTTATCAATTCTTCTCCAAATTTTTCATAATAAAATATGAAAATATTTATTAGCGACAACTAAAATTTTAAATGTCGACGCTCGTTCACGGAAACTCGTAAAATAATATTTACGACATCGGGCACGCAATCGTCGTACAATGACCGAAAACACGGGGTGTTATACTATTGATTCGCCTACTGCTGAGTCACCCGGATATGTTACCGAGTCGGATCCCGAGGAGGATCAAGAGGAGTACGAGGATGATGAGACAGAGGATGGTCCAGTTGACTATCCTATGGATGGGGGAGATGATGGAGATGATGATGACGACGATTCATCTAGGGATGACGCCAATGATGAGGATGAGGACGAAGAGGAGGAGGAGCACTTAGCTCCGGCTATCTCTACTACCGTTATACCTGTTGATGAGCCTGTTTTCCCACCTAAGGGAACAGAGCCTTTTATACCACCACCCTCCACTGACATTACTATTGGGGCTAGGATTACCGTCCGACCCCATACTTCCATATCCCTTCCATCAGAGGCAGAGGTTGAGAGACTTCTGACCATGACTACTCCATCACCATCACCACCTATCTTACTATCACCACCCACATGCACATTCACCACCTTTACCACCATCATCTGGGTGTCTAACCCAAATCCAGACACTTGTTGACCGTAGGGATGATATTCCCGAGTCTGAGCAACCTCCCTACAAGAGGTTGTATTTGTCCACTCTATGCTCTAGATACGAGGTCGGGGAGAGTTCCATTGCTAGACCTACCAGAGGACAAGGGATATATTATGGGTTTGTCAGCACAGTAGATGCTGAAGAGAGGCGACAGGGGTTTAGAGATGTTGGGTATGGGATTAGGGATACTTGGGTAGATCTGGAAGAGGTAGTTCCAGAGAAAGCACCTATGACCATGGGGGAGGTCAATACTAGGGTCACAGAGCTTGTTAAGCTCTATGAGCGTGATACACATGACTTGTATGCTTTACTAGAGGATGCTCAGGATAGTAGGTCTCGTATATCACAGCGAGTCGATATGGACTCGCAGCGAGTCGATTTACTTATAGGGGATAGGATGACTCTCTAGGAGACAGTATGGATGGTGGAGGAGGAGGCCTATGCTTCCCGAGAGGCTTAGTCTCACTCGATAAGGTTGGGTCAGGCGACTCATCAGGAGCTTCAGACCCATCATAATCATGTGTATGCACATGAGACCTATCTCCAGGCACACCAGACACAGCTACAGCTGCAGAGTACTCTCATTCAGACACAACATTAGGTACACGAGACTCGCTTTCAGATGCAACAGGCTGAGTTAGCAGCACTTCAAGAGACTAATCGTAGGCGCCAGGACCAGATGGTAGAGACTCTCTGAGTCATCAGAGATATGAGGCGGGAGATGAGCGACATGCAGGCTGAGTTGTTAGCACTGCGAGAGCATCAGAGGAGAGCTAGACAGCTAGGACCAGAGGCTAGGATTCCAGATCACCAAGATGCTTCTGGGGATGCCGATAGTCACATCTAGTGATTTATGTTATTGTATCTTGCTAGGTCATTGTACGGGCATGTTAAGTATTAGGGGTTTTCCCCGCTAGCGTAGCCTTAGATCTTTTGTATTGTATTATGTGTACTCTGACAACTAT
>BQNB010013896.1:0-11275 GCA_026074375.1 Tanacetum coccineum
TTTGACCCGTTTTTTCTGCCGGAACCGGTTCAACCGGTTGACCCGGCCGGGTCGAACCGGGTTTCAAAACACTGGATTTGAGTATTAAAGAGAAGTATAAATAAGTCCCTTATAGTTATTCAATATAACTCCTTATGAGTTCTTAAAGCCGATTCATTATCGATGTGGTTCAGCTACTAAAATACAAGATACAATGAAGAATGTAAGTTCACAAAGATACTGAGCAAATAATCTCACGTATCTAAAAGGTTCAAAGCGGAAAAATTTACAAAAACAAAGGGGATAAAACAAGTCTTCATAGCAATCAACACTTTTTCAGAGTCTGTATAAATGTGCAACAGTTGTCAACATTGTCCTCTAAGAAGAGTTTATCATCTATTTAAAGTAGAAGTATTTAATGCATATTTATCAACCTATTAAATGTTGAACATGTGTAAAGTTGATATCTTTTGAACTCCAAATTTTTTGATATAAAAGAAAATGTTTGTAAAGTAGTAAATGTCATCTCTTACAATTAATTTAAAACACATCCAAGAGCATTTACCCCTTGTATATAACTTAGTCCGATGAACATTCAACAAATAAGTACAATTTATTGGTTAAACCATAACTTAAGTTCGTGATTAAGCTAAAGAGGAAATCAACTCAAATGATCATTTAACTAAGATTGTTATTCTGCAACCAATTTTTGCCAATTTTTTTGATTAATTTTTAATAAGAAATTTAAACGTCGAAAAACCTTGTTGTGTATTTCTTATTTCAACTCTTTTATGTATTTTTGTTATAAACAATTTTGAGAAGGATTTAGCTTAGTTATCTTAAGTTGTAATCATTATATAAGGAACAACAAGTGATATAAGAGCAATGTGATTTACAAAAAGTATTTAAAAGTGTTCAATTTTTTTTTGAAATCAAGATCCTACCATGTTAACATCTGATGTACCCTAACTTTTAGACTTAATGGTTATGTCACTATTGCTCATAAACTAGAAGCTGACATATTTACCAAATAAAAGAAAAGGATCTTATGTCATTTTGCTGGTATGGAACCTTATCTCATTAAGGTTCTTAATGATGATCCATATACTCCTTAAACAGTTGCTGCTCTTGACAAGCTTGAAGCTTAATAGAACAATTGTAACATTTCAAAACCGGTTTTTAAGTATTTTATGACAAGAATGCCACGTGAATGAGTTTGACTACGACTTTATAAGTTTGAAAGCTTTATGTGATTGGTTAGTCAAACTCGATAGTCAAACTTAAGTTAAATGTTAGTCAAAGTGAGTTGTAATCCCATAAACTTAACCCATATCACACCAATAAGCCATACCAATAAGCAATAAGCTAAAAAAATAGAGAGAGGAAGTAGAGAGAGAAACAAGAGAGAAAGATTAGATTAGAGAGAGAAGTGGAGGATTACAAATGAAAGCAAATGCAACCAACACCCTCTCCATGTATGGAGAGGGTCCTATTTATACCCCTAGTCAACATGTAGGCGTATGGGCTTTTACTAATGGGTCGGGCTTGGCTTAACTTGGGCTTTGAGCCCGAAACACGGACAATATTAGATTACAATCCAAGCCCGTTGAACCCCACTAGCCTATTACTTAACAAGACTAATTTTGACTAATAAGACCGATAACATTCTTGTTCGACTTAAAAAAAATTAAGTCATTATCTCCCCCAATGTTGAAGATATTACTTTTGACGTTTATGCTTTGCCTTGTTTATCTTCGGTCTTAGTTTTTGCTTATTTGTAATGGCTTTGTTCATTCATGCTTTGTGATCTTGATCTTGAGCCTTTATCTTTTGACTTTGAGTTCTTGAGATCTTTATCTTGCATCATCTCCTTGACTTGAATCATCTTGATTTGACTTTCTTGATCAACTTATGCTCTTGACCGACATACTCATACTTGTTGCATTCTTGTTTGACTTATATGAACATAAGGCTAACAATATTCCTAAAAATACGATTCTTGATTTGACTTTGAAGATCTTTAAGGAAGTTTAGGATCAACAATCTTTATGTTGAATGACTGACTTTGAAAGCTTGAGTATGAGTATGTGGTAATGAATCCGACTTCGCTGGTACATGATTGCAACACCGACGTTTGAATCTGCATTTAAAAGGTTAGTGATAAACAACAGATATGGACGAAAGTGTCTTTGTCACTTCGTCGAATACGGTTGCAATAACCACGGTTCCCCGTTAATCAGTATAAATACTGCCTGTGATCAGATAGAATTCATATGAATCTTCTTGACAGGGTTTCGCAGCTGTACTAGCCGTTCTCGTTACCGGAGCGTCTCAAAGCAGACAACACGGTAAGAGTGAATCAGATAGTTACTATCTTTCTGATTAAACCGTCAATTCATTTTACTGGAACAAGTTTGATTCACATAGAATCGCACCATCGTTTCTTTCCAGTTGACACAAGTTTGATTCATATAGAATCGTGCAAGTCACCTACCAAGAGCTTGTTTGATGTTGGCTCAAGCAGGATTTCCATCTTCACTGTGAATACTTAAGTATCACTCAGATGTTCTGGCAAGATCTCAAGGATAATGCGTAGGACTCTTTGTTATAACTTGTGAACTTTATGGTGTTCAACAAGTGTATTTTGACATTGTGTCCTAATGAGATTTATAATTTGATCTCTTCTGGCTCTAGACTCGATTTGTGCACTTTGGTTTTAGTAATCAGAGGCTGGAGCAGACTGCCACCTATTCAATATCAACAATCTCGGAGTGAGATGTCAATAGATAACATGTGTATCTCCGTGACAAATGAGACAAGTTTCTTTTGAGAGAAACCCGAATGGCTGGGAAGGGTTGTGCATTGCATCACTGGGTCCATGATGACTTTCTTCAATATTAACAATCATCATTGTGATTTTGATAGATTATGTATTGACCCGGTTTCTGCCTAAGTTGTTTGGAGGGCTGCTTTGTTTTCACCCTTTATCCATACATTTC
Organism: Tanacetum coccineum; assembly: GCA_026074375.1. NCBI lineage: Eukaryota > Viridiplantae > Streptophyta > Magnoliopsida > Asterales > Asteraceae > Tanacetum > Tanacetum coccineum. Next base: position 2,979 of record BQNB010013896.1, read on the forward strand.
TTTTTCATTCTTCAACCCCTTCAATGCTTACCAAGACGTCATTACTAACACCTTGTTGTGATTGTTCCAGTGTTAGCTCAATGTATGGACTTCTAATTATATCTATGGAATGTCCTTGGGTAGATCCCTCCGGTTCTGGTTGGATCATAGGACTTATACCTAACCTTAACCACTTTATGACTTCATCGACGTCGTGAAATTAATTGGTTGTGGGTATAGAGATCGAACCATAAAACCATTTTAGACAATGTTATTTTCAAATACTCCCTCTAAAAACGTTTTCAAACACATGCATAATGATCTCATGAACAAATTTCGAGATACATAATTCATATGTATTTTTTGACTTGTTTGGTTGAGCAAAATCAAATTAAGGAGCGTTTGGGTTAACTCTTAGGATTTTATTTTTAGGTCGAGTTAATCGTTACTCCACATTTGTTGCATATAGGCACACACTAGGCATCTCGTTAAATGAAGGAACCTCACTAAAATTATCTTTTCTAATTTTAGGTGAAATGACTTTGGAAGATGAATTACGGTACACAAAATCATACGTTCCAACAATCTCAAATGAAAACTATATTCCTGATATCTTAAAACCCATCATTCAAAACCTAGAATGTAGGTCAATCCATGAAGGTCGTCCTATATCTCCTGAATCCACTAAATACGATAATATTCAAACCCTTTTTCAAGTTATCAAACTTTTGAAAATATATGAACTCCATGAAGGAATTTGTCCAAGATTTCTACTTGAATTTTATTCCTCAATAGAAATCACCAAAGATGACAATCTAAACATCTTCTTAACATTTTGGGCATTGAAAAGAACATTTAAGTTCTCACTTGAGTCATTTTCCTCAATTCTATCCATTCCATGTGAAGGAGAATGCTCTTACTCTGAAGAACCCTCTCTCGACTCTTTGAAAACTAATCAAGAGTCAAACACACCTTATCAAACACACATTCCAACAAGGAAATTATCCAATTAATCACAACAACCGGACAAACCATTTTTCCAAACAAAATCCTCAAGGAAGAACTTCGTCATAACATGAGATCTTGGAATGAAATCATTCAAGATAATGCCTTTGGCACTCAAAATGACTCACCATTTCTTCCTACATCATCATGTCACATGATGTATTGCATTCTAACAAGTACTCCTTTCAACTTTGCCTACTTTCTAACCAAACGAGTTGAAAATATTAAAAATTAACCAAATTCTCCAATGCCATATGGAATGATTCTAAATCGTCTATATGATCACATCATCAAAATTAATCCTCATCTACGAAAATCAAAATACAAATCATATTGGCCATCCATGAAACCTTGGGTTCATCCTACTCATCTTAAATCAATTAACTACATATCCTCTGAAGAAGCTTCAAGTGTTGACTCAAATGATGGTTGAAATATTCCTCTAGAATTATTGCTAGGGATACGTACTATTATTATTACTATGTAATACTATCTTAACCTCTATCATGGATAATCAAGTACGTGTATAATGTGTCTACATTATTATTTCTTTGCAGAAAACGGTTTCAATCTAGACTTTGAATTATACGCCATTGATTTGAGCTAACAAATATTGAATGTTTCGAACTAGCTCAAGACCCGAAAGATTCTCTTTACGTTGTTAAGGCTAAATGCACTGAAATCGGTACATTTTCCTTTTCTTTGAAGAACGGGTTATTATCTGAAATTTAATAATAAACCATTGACTTGAGCTAACAAACTTTGAATGTTTAAAATACTAGCTCAAGACCGAAAAGATTTCTCTTTTCGTTGTTAAGGATAAATGCACTGAAGCGTACATTTTCCTTTTAGAACGGGTTATTATCTGAAATTTAATAATAAACCATTGCTGAAAATTAGAGAACAACAATTGGATAGATCGAAGTATGTTGTTTCCTTAGTCTTGATAACCTGCCAAGAAGAGAATTGGAATTCGAAAACCCTTTGCTTGAAGGTTTCGAGGGGTTAGAAGTACTTGCTTTGTCACACACAATTTAACAGATTTAATTCTCGGTGTTACTAGATCAGTTAATTTTCCCCCACAATGGAAAAAAAATTCTGTCCAGTTTGGAAACCCACCTAAGAACTATTTCAGGTTTGCTCAGGCCTAGATGCAGCAAGACTGTCCGTTGGGAACCCTAACTCCTATTGATTTTCCTGACATTTGCCTATGTTTCTTTTGATTTTCAAGTTTTGAGACATTTGGCACTTTGGGTTATCGCACGGGAATACATGTCATTCACATTATTAACATACAACATCATGATTGCCAGTAACAAACCATATGCTTACAAATCATAAACAACTTCTATTTAAGCATTTTTCAACTGGCAAGCTTGATATGTTATAACATCAGAATACATATGCTCTGAGTCCTTGTAATAAGAATATCCTATGGTTATTCTTCAATTTCTTGAATTATTTCCGAGAGGCAACCTACTATTAGACTTGGAGTGAAACCCTAGCGGCTGTGGGACTTATAGTCTTAGCATCATAGTTTACGTCTTGTAGAGAAAAAACCACTTGAGTTAAGAGTTAGCTGTTGCATATATGGAATGACATTTGGTTTCGAAGCAAGTGATTGATTTTGGTCCTAACGCTTGATTTTTAAACAGGTTTTTGTTAGGGACAACATTATCTACCCTAGATGTTCTAAGAATGTATTAGTCCTAAAGATTCTATGAGCGCAATCACCTTACAGTATGCCACACCTTTTGATTCGAGTGTGGAAGTGCCTGAGTTTATGAAGTGACATAGGTTTGGGAAAAAGCATTCGTATATCAACTTTGGAAGAACCGAGGATTTTGGAAAAAGAGTGACAAAATAAAGTTTTAGTTTATAAGAAGAAGAAGGTTTTCCCAAGATTGATTGCTTTGTAAACCTAGTATTCGTTCTCGTACCTTTAGTGGAGCCTTTTCGATCAGAAACCATAATCAATAACTGGCTCTTAGCTTACATTGTCTAGATGGTGTCATACAATTGTTTTTGCAAAGAGTCAATTATTGAATTGGTTGACTTGTGTCACATTGATAGAGTCAAACAGGTTCTTGTATGTGGTCTTAAGATGAGTATTTTCTTTAGCATAATTCAAAACCTGAGATTCTAATACACATTTCCCATCTTCAAGTTTTCTGAAACAAAGTGTCAAAGATATTTGATGCACATTGAGTATCACAACTTCTTACCTTGAATCTCCCAACGAGCTTGCAATCCGTTCGATTTTTTGTTGCATATCATTATAAAGCTGTATATCCAAATGAAATCTTGTCATATTTGCATTCTTCCACATTTTTATGTACCAATTATTCCAAAGAACAGCATATTCTTTTTCCTTTTTAATAATGCAATTTTCAAGTTTTTCTTTCGTACGATCAAGCTCAGTTTGGAGATCAGTATACTGCACTTCGTATATTGCATAATGAATATATCATGATCATTAGCATTTTCATCTGGGGGTACCTCAGTTTGAACATCTGAGTCATATGACCGAGCATGTAGACTGATCTCAGATAAGGATTCTTGCAGCAATGTATCCTCTACAAAGTGGCAGTCACTCTATACTCTCCTCAGTTTCTTCATAAGCATCTGTACATCCATGAATTTCACATTCCAGCATGAGTGCTTTGCTCCTTAGCTATCTTCCACTCTTATGAGGCTATACTGGGATCCCGCGGTGATTATACTTCAAGCACATCTAGTCGAGCAGATAGTCAGACGATACAAGAGTACAAGCAATGGCCCGATCTTCCATCATCAGGTCTCCTACCGTGCATCCCCCCACCTTCTGGCATAACTCGCCAAACCACTCTTACATCACAACAGTTCTCATAAACACCACAACACACACGGTATCAAGTAGTATCTCGAATTCATTGGCACTGCTCACTATCATCGCATTATCCGCAAGACAACTCGTGTAGAGCTTGTAAACAACGTGATATCTCGCAACTGCCTATGTTAACTGATTTGCAATTTCTGGAACAACACTAAGCCATTTAAATTTCAACATTCTGAATACCCGGATTATGAACCGTATTTTGCCCAACCTCATTCCCATCATACTACACAACATTTTGTCTCACCTGATTTCCAACATTGTCATCAACCATTTGCATTTTGATGTCTTGGCTCGTGTTCATATCTTGTTGTGCAATTTAACTATTCGGTGATTAATGAACTTACCTTTGGTTGTTGTTTGTTGAATGGTGATTGACTATGAATGCCATTATCCAATAAAGGCAATGTCCTGTTCATTGCAGTTGTGGGATCTAATTTTTGTTTTATTGTTCTTTGAATTCTGCATTGGTTTGTGTCATGTAGTTCGTGTTGAAGAAGGTTTGTGGGACAAAGGTTGTTGGTTGGGTTGTTGATGTGTATGTATTAATGAGTGATGAGTGATCTGGGTGACACGGTGTCTGAGTGTTTGCCATTAATGCCAAAGGATCATGTGTGTTTGCAATTCGTTGTGCTCTAAAAGCATTGATGTCTTGCTGAGTCGACATTGCAAAAGTGATGTGAAATGATAAACAAGGATCTTTAGTGGGTAAAGTGATTTGTTGTTGTGGTGGAAAACTATTTCACGGGATTATACAAATCTTTGACTAAACGGGAAAAAACAAATATTTCGGCGGGATTTTACTGAATCAAGAAAAAACCGTAAAAATAGAATTTATTGTTGGTGAAGTCGTTGTTGTCTTTGAAGAACGTAAGCTTTTGAAACGATTAATGAGCTTAAAACTTCGGAACGTGCACGAATGTAACTTGAAATGATTGAACCGGTGTGATCAAAACTCAATAAGGACAAACGGTGCACAAACGATTCACTTTAAAGCACTAATGGTTGAAATTAGATGCACTAAGGACTAACTATGCAAACTATTTTCAACAGGAAAGGTTGTTATTGCAATAAGAGACTTGTGGTGAAGTAGACTTGAAGTCCAGGGACTAAAAGTGTAGAATTCGAATTTATGTTAAAAAATACACCCGTTTTCCCTCCTGTTCATTTATCATCTTTGTTTTAAATTTGATAAACATGAGAAAAAAATGCAACGTTTATGATTTTAATCCCGCGGAGTCGTACGGTTAGCGTCGGTGAAAACCGAATATACCACGTTGATCGAAACGATGTCACGAACACGATGGTATAGATTATATGTCCCGTACTTGAATGTCACTCGAACCGAAAAACCAAAAATAACCTTAAACGTGTAGAATTTGTTCGGGTCTTGATTTTTACTCGTTCGATTCTAAAGATATTCACTCGTTTGGTTCTCAAAATTTCACTCGATCGGTCTTCTAAATTTTTCACTCGTTCGGTCCATTAATTTTTTTTTTTACTCGTTCGGTCCTTGATAAAACTCACTCGTTCGGCTCTTGTAGATTCACTCGTTCGGCTCTTGTGAGATTCACTCGTTTGGCTCACTCTTGTCGAGAAATCGTTCGGCTCAACAGTGAAGTTCACCGTTTCGGGTCAACCATGGACCACTCGTCGGCTCACTTACAAAACTCTATGAACTCACCAACTTTAATGTTGACACTTTTAAGTATGTTTTTCTCAGGTGAATTAGATGCTTGGCTTACTGATGAGCAATGGAGTCTAAAATTGATAAGATTTCATTTATGGATTTCTACTTACATACAAATGATCAAATCTCGTTGGGTTATTTTCAAGCTTATCATTATGATGCAATTATGGGACAAATGTTACATCAATTTCAAAAAAATCAACGAGATTACTTTTCAAACGACACATTTAGCGGTCGTTCTCTTGTATCTAGCGCTGTGTATTATGAAGTAACTCCCCCGGACATATTTCCGCTGCGACACATTTTGGGGGTGTTACAGATTGGTATCAAAGCCAAGGTTATAGAGAACTAGGTTGCATATTTTACCCTAGACTATAACCGTTGTCACAAACATTGCATCACATCAAACATTTTCAAAGTGCATACACACTACTTGCTTACATTACTTGTTACATTATGTGCTTACATGACATACATATATATAACATATATATGCTTACATCCCTTTGCGTATACCGTATAATTATTTATATAAGAGTTATTTATATAAATACCAGAGCATCTTCTTAGACATTGTGAGTTGCACAATGGTCTCACTTCGTTCTCAGACATTATAAGTTAAACAATGGTCTCCAAGAATATTTTTCATAACTTTATACAATATCGTATTACGCGAAAGCCGTCATGATTTTTGTTTGCATGAGATTATGTATGAATCTAAGTATTACAAATCTTGTATGGGCGGGACTTGTAATAGGAGGATTTATATGATAATTGCTATGTTGACTCGTTCGTAATGACCTTTATCTTATTTACTTTAAACCGAGTACTCATTAACTGTCTTGAACTCTATGTCGATTTCCCCTGATTGTTTCACTCACCGTCTCTGAAGACGAGTTTCAAACACTCGTCCCATACTCATTAGAGCACCTGCATCGTCATGTCATCTACCACCTTGAAAACTTTGTGTGTACGCGTGTTGCATCAGAAATTATTAAGTAGGATGATTTATAATCTCTTTATTTAAAAGGATTGGGACGCCTTTTCGGTTAAATAAAGAAATTGTAAATCACCGAACCATAAGTTTATCAATTCATTATTTACATAAATTGGGACGCTTCTTTATGCAAATAATAAATTATAAATGAGTGGGCTTAATGGTATCCAATATGACACGAGTATGAACTCCAACCCGACAATCACCGGAATTCGTTAAAAAGGTCTAGAGACACAATCGTGTCTTACCACTTAGCAGGATCTTAAGGCCTCACTTGAACTACCTTATCTCATTCTTAAGTTATTACTTTTGCCATTACAAATCCTTGCGATCACGAACTGTCTGTGGAGCTAACCGACCTGTGTACTCTTGAGCTAGTAAATTTGATTCATCCTCGAACTAACGATCAAGCAATATTCCACCGCCTATCACATAAGCTCTCCCACGAGCTCCTCCCATTTGTTGAACTTTATTATAGGGATATTGTTTCTCAAAACGTCATCACTTCCCGTATCCCATCACCGTTTGTTATAGCTATTATTGTTATGGTTACTGTTATTGGGTCCTATAGCGGTCCCAACTTATACGACTTTATCCAATAGGTAATGCAACCCCCCTTAAACCAGATAAACACCTATTGACGAAAAAGATAGTCGAACTATTCATTCAGGCCACTAGTATGAAGACTTAGATCGCGATACATCCTAGTGTTGCTAAATAAGTTGAATACTTATATCCATTAGCCTCGTCCGTTATTAATCATCAAACATAACAGATATAAAAAATGAGACTCCGTCCTTAAACATTTAAAACATTATATAGACATACCTACGCGACTACACTTTCTCCTTTGATGCTGTCACTATCAAGAGATTTTCTTCATAACGCGTTTATATCAGTCATAAGACCTAAAGTGATATTTTTTTTGAGATACCTATTTTAATGGATTAAATATCCTGATCAAACCTAGCCAAAATTCTTGGTATATTGAAAAGTGTCAAAACATCAAATTTTACTGACTAACGTTATCAACGTCATGTTCAAAACAGGTTTATTAAATCTTAAATCTTTTTCTTGATCACATGATCGATTAACACAAATCGAATCTCGGGACAAGATTCCTTTAAGGGGTATGTACTGTAACAACCAGCAATTTTCGGAAATTTAAATTACTACATTACTCTTTGACTTTTTTGGTCGGACTTGACTTTTTGACTTTTTGACCTTTTACGGTCACATAATAACAATTACCGCGTAGCCGGTAAATTTTTGAAACATATTTAAATAATAAATCATATTTATTTCATTGACACGTTTATTTTTCCAACTTAGTTGAAACAAAAACGAGAAGACATCTCGCAAATTTTGAAAACCGCGTACAACGCGTACCAACACGAAAATAATTTAATTATATTAAATTATCACTTTTTATTAAATAAAAGTATTTAATAAATTATTTATCATGTTTGTAATATTTCTCATTTTCAGGTCATTTACGACTTCAATTATTCCATTTATTTATTTTAGAGTTTTGCGCGTTTACTTTTAATTATTATCGTATAGTTAAATCGCGGAAACTAAAAATCTACAGTCAACGTGAACGAACACCAAACAAATAAAAGTCTACATCAAGCAAGTGTTATATGGTTATTAAGAGTATAACTTATAACTTTTTATAATTTATTTTTATTGGTTACATAAAACGCTTACGTTTCGCAATAAATTACATTCGGTCATACCCGAAAGCACCT